>JACGCM010001802.1:0-264153 GCA_014058105.1 Kingdonia uniflora
ATTTTGTGTTCAGCATTGCGTTGGCAAGCACTTGCCAGCGATCACCGACAATCAGGTGGTTTTTTTTTTTCCTCTAAAAACGAGCGTTTTGCCAAGTTGTGTTTGTGATGAGGAGGAGATAAATACAAGGTATATATATAGAAGAAATTTTTAGACATGAGAGGGAGAGGGTGTGTTAATACTTTATCCTCCTGTGTGCGGGGAAAGGGGACCTACAAACCCACTGATAAACCCCACACACACTTTCTCACTTTAAGATTGGTACATCATCATGACTAAGCTTGGCTTTGGGGTTGTTTTAATGTATTTTTGGACCAAATGATTCTTCTTTTAACTCAAATTGCACTGTTTTTAACTGTTATTTTCAACATTCGTATCCAACGAAATATATTCTGAAACACCTTGAATGCTATTATATTACAAAAGATGCAAAGTTAGACTCTTTACTTTTTTGTTTTCACTATTAGGGTCTTCCTTTTTCTTTTTTCTTATATCTCCCCGACTAAGAAAAAGATTGTCAATGGGCATGATATGACCTGAAATTTGATTAACTAACTTTCAGTTTGGAAACGTTAGTTATGAGAAGATGAAGAAAATTCTAGGAGAATATAGAAGCGGGAATTCAGAACTGTAAATGAGATGTCAGATCAAGAAAGAAAAGAGAATCATAAAATGAAAACAGTAATGGGAACAACTCCTTTTTTTAATTAAAGTTGAAGAACCTAATGTATGCTATTTTAGATTCTCTTAACTTGTTTGGACTTGGCTTTGCCTCCCCTCAATTGTAACTTTCCTTTCCTAATATATTCTCACTTTTTGCGGAAAAATAAAATAAAAATGGGAACAACTCCTTTGAATTTGATCTACATTATCTACCCAAGTCAATTTACCTTTATCTATCCTAGCTTGATGCGCCGCCCAGAGTTTTTCACATCTGCATGCACTCTAGCTCTGGGAGATTGAAGTGAAAACCTTCACCATCTATCTTGGTGATGCATGGTCTGTTTGATCACTTTAAACAATTAGAGAATCCTTAATCTATGAGTGCGTATATGTTAGTGAAAGTAGGCAAAATTGAACGGGGTAACAACCAACAAGTAGGGTTTGGTATTCTTCGTTCTTTAAACGATTTCTTGAAATCATAGACGATGAGTTTTATTATATTGCAACGAACAATGAACATATTCCATATCTTCTCTCCAAGTTTACGAACAAAGATATAGGCCCCATACAGAAATACTGAATTACTGATTATCAATTTCATGCACCATATTATGAAACTAAGATCTTTCCTAGTTTTCTCGTATTATATACAGAATGATTGTCCGTTACTTCTTTTTCTCAGATTCCATGTAAGTTGTTTTATAATATGATTTCGCCATAATCAATGGTAGCGTGAATGATGGATGAAAATTGCTTGGTCCCTAAGCTCATAGTAAATTAACCTTACATACCCTGAATTAGTCAGGCAAATAGTATGATGACCCTGTTACCTGATTAGTGAGGAAGGGAAACAAGAAAAAAAAAAAAGGGATGAAAAAGTAATAAAGGGAGCTGCAAATGTCTGCAAATGTTCTAAAAGCTGTAACTATAATATATAAGAAAACCTAAAACCTGGAGAATCAATATTCTAGGTCTGAAGAAGGAAAGATTGAATGGGGTAAGATAAATCATTGGCACTTGCATTTGTCTTTGTTAAGTTTCGACAGTTGGGGGGTCTACACGTGTCCAGAACTTGTATATTATAATGATGGAATAAATGTACTATCTTTGATGATGCTCCACGAAGGCAGTTGGCTGAAACGGAGTACCCCTCCACCCAAGATCGTTTCATTGTTTTTGTTCCCTTTTTAGTTGATCGGGTTTTCGTTTTACGTTATGTTCAAACCTGAGCTTGTATAAACTCCTAACTCAAGCCTGAAATTTTTACAGGGTTCTGTACGCTGTTTTCAGTTTAAACCTGTTCAAGTTGGCAGGTCTGCTGTTATTTATTGTGACCAGTGCTACTCGAACCTGGAGCTTGATCCTGATCAAAATGCAGGGTTCAGGGTTCGATCTTATAGCAATACACTCTCACTTAACCGGTAATTCCTACCTGAAGCTTGATCCGTTTTTGGACGTCTGTTTCAGGTTTCGACCTGCCCAAGCTGCAACTATATAATTATTTGTTTTGCCAAAACCTGAACCTGAACCTAAGTACCTAACACCAACCTGAAATCTGAGATCGGAATGGTGTGTTCAGGGTTGGACCCGCTCAAGTTTTAGCCCTTTTCTTTTTCTATTTTGTGAATGTGTCTTCCTTGCTTTGCTATCCAACCACTGAAAGCCTGCTGAACCAGAAAGATTTGTATATTGTTTAACCTTGAGATATCGAAAAAAATATATCCTTGTTCATGTGCAGCAGTATAACTTTAAAA
The DNA here is from genome assembly GCA_014058105.1 of Kingdonia uniflora. Taxonomy (NCBI): domain Eukaryota; kingdom Viridiplantae; phylum Streptophyta; class Magnoliopsida; order Ranunculales; family Circaeasteraceae; genus Kingdonia; species Kingdonia uniflora. Next base: position 2,418 of record JACGCM010001802.1, read on the forward strand.
TATCCTAAGATCACAGAAATCGTGGAATGCCACTTTCTTCAATGGAAGCTACTACATAACGATAAAATTCGATAATTAAAATTATCTTGTGGGGGAGAAAAGGAAAATGCCAATACCATGATGATCAACAAGGAATAACGCAATGTATATAAATATTGGCAAGAGTCATGGTATAAAAGTGATTGCTTTTTGAGGAAAAAATAATGAGGAAAGAAGGGTTTTGGTGATAATGCTATCATTATAAATGTAATTTTGTTGTTTTGAGTATGATTCCTCTTACCAATGGTATCTATTTTCTGCTTATTATTTGTTTTTATATTTGCTTAATCATTCATGTTTGTAGAAGGAAAAAAAGAACTACAGCTTGAAGTTCGTCCTGAAGGGCTGTTAAACAACGGAATGAAGAGTTTAACAGTCCCAGATACATAAAAACTTACCTTTTTTTCTCTCTTTTTGTTAAGCCTTTAAGCATTTCTACATTCACCCATGGGGGTGTATTTCAGCCTCTTTAAGGAAGCTGATGATGTTGAGATTGTCCAGACCAACCATGTACCATAACCTTATCAGAATAACATCTAGAACTGTAATATCAACAACTCACCATTTTGTCACAACATTTCACACGCCAGTGAACCAGCCTTTGGTGGTCAGCACCTTGCAACTTATTATGTGATGAGCGATTTATCCGACAGTCAAAACATATAAAACCCATCCAGTCCTTTTATACAACTCCTTGAACTTCAACTGGATGTACCCCATTTATGATGGCTTTTGGTACAGAAGCAGTTATCCCTTCTCATCTCGACCTTCCTGCTGCGAGAAAGACCATAGCTGATGAAGATAACGAACTAGGTCTTTTATGCAACCTAAACTGGATTGAACAAACAAGAGATCAAGCGATAGCAAACTTGGGGCGATACTATGATATTTTGAAGAAGTCTTATAACAAAAGAGTACATAAGAGAACCTTCGACATTGGAGATATAGTTCTATGGAGAATTCAAGATAGCACAAGACCTAAAGGATCAAGAAAATTGTCTGACAAAACTGATAGTGGAACTTATTGGTTGATGACTGATGTCGAAGTATAGCTGTAATATCCATGGAACACATTGCACTTGAAAAGATTCTACAGATGAAGTTGCAACATTTATTTTTCAGTACTGTATTTACTTTCCCCAAGGGTCAACTGTACATACAAACATTGAATATATAAATTTCATTACTTTCAAATTCTATCTAAATGCATCAGAAGTCACAAGTCTACGGATAAATTGTCAAATCGATCTTTCATCCATTTACTAATGTGAAATCGGCAATTGACCAAATAAATACAAGTTATAGCAAACTTCCCCAAATCGATACCAAAATTCCCAATCGATACTGGCCCCACCCTTGCAACCCTATTATCATCAATTCTGACAACCTATTTGACAACATATTTTTATATCTTTTGATGCATTAAATGCAAAGTAAGGCCTAAACCATACCATGTACTTCTGTAGTAAATTTCTACTTTTGCTTATCTTAAAAGCTTCTCTTTGTCCTTTGAGGTTCTTGTAATTTTCCTCATTTCAAATCCTCGCATAGATAGAGGCATAATTATCCATATCGGCTTTGTAAGTTTGCATTTCATAACTCACATAAGTTTTCTTCTCAGCCGATTGAGGACCCAGAAGGTAAAAGGAATTCTTGAGTTGCACCATCTAATACCATCTACATTATCTGAACTAGATGGTTATTTCATTTGTCGTATGATCTTTCATATTTATCAATGTATTGTTTCTATTCGTCTAACTCCATGTCATCTACTTGTCATTTTTCATAGCATATTTATCATTTGTCATGGTTTCATTTTATCATTTGTTTGTAACTTAATATCAATTGCTTATTTCGTTTCTCTTAGATACTTGATATGGATGCTTCTAAACTTTATATCATCATATCATCATTCATTTCGGGGGGGGGGGGGGGGGGGGGGGGAGTCATACCTCCAAAAAATGGACCAATAATTTGTTCTACATAAGGAAATATGAAAATGATCGAGATTGCCGCGCAAACATCATTTACTGATTTCGTTAGAATCCTCGAGCAAGCAAGCGAAATGGATTATAAAAACTCTATGTTGTACAACTTTGTTCATGGTTGTGCATGTTCAATTTCATTGGTCCAGGACTATTCTGTAATGATGAATATGCATAAAAGAACTTCTGATACACCCATTCACATATGGATAGCTGTCGATGGTAGCGAACATGCTCCAACTCCAAGTCCAAGTTCAACTCCTTGTGTATTTTCCCAGAACATTGGTTCAGATAAAGGGGTGGCTTCAATAGGTGTTGTAGGAGGGTTGTCCCAAAATAGTCTTGGGGGGTTTTATGCGGGGGACCTTTACTACAGCGCTCATTTCCTGAACCAGATCCGAACACCGGAGCTATCCTAAAATAAACGGAACCAATGTTCATGTTGATGATGTTCCTCTCTCAAATAAAACTTTTGAACCTATGGTTATTGAACCTTTAGGTAAACCAATTTCAAATTGTAGCTACTAATGTAATTCCCATCCTTTGTCATTAAAATTTTATTATTTGTAAAGACTTTTCTTGTCATTTGTCCTGGAGAACTACGCTTTGAATAACCATCCAAACAGGTGTCAGATCTCTTTGATTTCCAATTCAAATCCACAGCCTACACGGTGGAACTCTATGACTTCAATAAAGTGCTTAACATTGGTAATGTATATCGAGATAGGATCCAACTCATGAACCACATCAGAGCATATGCAATTGTAATAAAGTTCAAGCTACACCACATTCTGAGCAACGAATATAAAGTCGTGGTATGCTGCAAAACTCATAATTGCTCATGGCGGATCTACGCAGCTAGGTTGTTTGGTTCAGCCTTCTATGTAGTTAGGACTTATTGTTCTAAACATACATGCATCATCGTGCAACAAGATGATGGGAACGCATAGAGTTGCTTAACTAATCAAGCAAAACCTAAGAAATGACCCTAGCTATAAGGCAAAAGGGATTATTACTGATTTGCATGAACTACACCATGTCGATATAACATACAAGGTTGCTTGGGCTACCAAAGAAAAAGCGAACCCTGAGCTCAAATATTGTCAATTGTTCTAGGATAATTCGTCATTGTTTCTTTTATCCCTAGTCATTTTTTTAATACTATTACATCATTTGACCAAATACAATTTTTCATTTGTTACGTATTAACTACAAAGTGCTTTGATATTATTTTATCATGTATTTTACGCTCAATATGTTATTTGTTCACAATATTTTTTTTACTATTTAATTTATGCGGGGGAGCTTCAGTCACTCCTACCAACTTCTTACAAGCTACTTTGCAGAAGTTAAATTGGTTGACCCTGATTTGTTGTTTGACATACAAACACCAGTTGTAAGGATAAGAGATTCATAAGGTGTTTTTGGTGTTCCAAAAAAATGTATCAACTACTGAGACCTGTTGTAGTGATCGACGGAACTTTTTTGAAAGGAGATACAAATGAACCCTACTAACAACTCTCTCCATTGACCCAAACAATCATTTGTTTCCACTTTCTTTCACAATAACAAATACAAAGAACATCCAAAGTTGGGCATACTTCCTAGAGATGTTTGGGTCCAATTTTTATGAATTTCTGACTCGATTTGTCATTATATTTGACAATAACCCTGGAATTCTTAATGTTGTAACCAATGTCTTTCCAATATGGTGGTCCATACTCTTTGTGCTTTCCACATATCGAAAAATATTAAAACTACCCTTGATAGCACGAAGATTTCATTTAGGTTGGCAGCAGAGGCTCTAACCTGCATTAATTTTGATAAACACATGAATTCAATATGAGCAACAGATCCAGTGGGTTTCCAATACATACTAGGTATTCCCAAGGAAGCATGGTATAATTTAATTGTTCCTATGAACATGTATGTTTGTCAATTTTTTGCCCACATTTGTCACTTATTCGTTGAATATTGTTATTTTTCCTTTTCTATCCTCTTTTGTCATTTGTTGTTTTAGTTATTTCATTTATTATTTTAAAACCTATCATTATAATTATATTATATTTTTAGGTATGGAGTGGCATACACAAATCACGTCGAGAGATGGAATAATGTGATTATCCTTGTAAAAGATCTCCATATCCAAGTATTTATTGAGGAATTACGTAGAATTTTCTCTGAAGCATCGTTTACGCATAGAGATGAAGCTATTAAGAATCAAACTCGTTTAACGAAATGGGCAACAAATTATTGTACGAGCAGAAAGGTTGTGGCAGACACACTAACTTGCAGGGTTCATACTGGACGTAACCATTTCCAGATGACTAGTTATGGCAGAACTAATTATGTAAATATTGGAGATGGTAGTTATTCTTGCTACTGGTGGCAAACGATGGGGATACCTTGTGAACACGGAGTGCGCGCACTCGGTATTGCCAAGGTTGATCCAACTACATATGCATGTGAGTACTACACTAATGATACATATATACAGGTCGTTTTATGAACCTATATGAATTCCTATAAGAGGAATAGAGCAGTGGAAAATTTTAAAATCAGACCCATGTGTTCCTGCTCTTATACCAAAGGTAGCACCAGGTCCTCCTCGCACACAAAGGAAAAGAATGGCAAAAATGGTAGATTTGGCGACTCAACTTAGATTTTGTAGTAACTACCAAAAAAATGAACACAACCGTCATTCTTGTAAGCTTCGGGCAGTCCCATCTGATGACAGTACACCTCCGACAATGCCTCCAATTTTGTACAATAAACACTGACCCACCAACAATACTGGATTTTCTAACAGTTGAAGATGATGATGCTGTGGTTAGCTTGATTTGAAGATGATTATTTTGGTTACACAATATTTTGGGAAATGAAGTTATAAATGAAGATAGCCTTTGCAACCCAGTTTGCATTAAAGAGAAGAAATTTTTTTGGTTACACAATACTTTATATTTTGGGAAATAAGTAATAATTAATATATATCTGACAGCTATTTATGGTTATCCTATCATTTGTTGACACAATATCTGTAATGGCCAAATTTTGTAAGCTCAAAATGGCCCAGAATTAGCTCTTAGACCAATGTTCATGTGTCAAAAACTAATGTAAAGTAAGAAATGACACAAGTGATTTAGTGTGAAAAACCTCTGAATAGGTAAAAAACCATGACCTCAGGTTGAGGGCTTTTAGTAATAGTGACTTTTATTGATTGAGGCTGATTTCTTATTATAAGTGATCTCTCGAACTAGAAATACTTAATCTTGTAAATATGAATTTTGGTATTTGAGAATCTAGAAAATATAGTTTTCTTGGTGATTTATCATATATTTTTCTGGTCCTTGTCTCTTCTGGATCTTTTTCTTTATATAGGCCTTGTCCGCAGTTCTTTATCGTATTGAAGCTCATTCTCCGAACAATGTGGTAAGTGGCGGTTGACTGAGTAACTGTTGAGTTCGTGAGAAACATGTATCTTTGACTTGTTCATACTTTTTTATTGTGCTTGACCCACGTTCTTTATCAGTTCGTGGTGTAGGCGTCAATGCTGACTGTTTATGTCACGTATAAAATGCATGGGTCTGATATAGAGGTATTTTAAATTAAAAATAGTTTGAATTGGGCTAGATCGAAGGATAGGTCCCTACAATCGCCCCCTCGCAACTGAAGTCATGAGTGACTTTGGTTGAGAAAGAATCTCTGGGTATATGGTTTTTGGAAGTTGAAAAGAAAGGATGTATTAATGTGGATTTGACTGTATAAAAAATGTGTATATTTTTATGGGGGGATGTTTTTACATTTAATGATGATGAAAATATTAATGTATGCGACGCTTGGGGTTTTGAAAGTTTCTTCTGCTTTGAATGTTGACGCTTGGGAAATGTACCTGCATATTAATTATTAGGGTTATATAAATAGTACCTGTACCGTGGATTCTAGAAAAGTGTGTTGCTTGATACAAAATTCTCTGGAAGTCTAGATTGACGATGGTGAAGACCCAAAGAATGGTTTATGAAGAGAGAGTTTATGCTGAGACGCAAAAGTTTAAGTTAAGATATTTTGATGATCAGTCCTTGGAGATGTCCACCATCGTTCCTGTTCCATCGACGTATCAGGGTATGTCGGAAGAAGAAGCGGTTGAAGCCGAAGAAGATTTTTACTGTATGTGGAGATTTTATTACGTTGTCTTAACAGGCGAGTAATGTTGGAGGTCTCTTCGCATCCTTGAGGAAGACAAGGTTGAGGAGTTAAATATGGGGGTCGGTTTAATTGCAGGGCAGTTTTGCCATTATCTTGCATAGTATTGAATTCTAAGGTCGAGCCTTCTTTATCTCTACCAACTCTCTGATGGTGGTGGCTATAGAGGAGGCAACGGTAGTAGTGGGGAAGGAAGAAAGAGATTGGAAGTCTGCTTCTGCACCATCATTGTTTCTTGGCTCTGAGAAGACCTTCCTCCAAACCCAGTTTCTGGTCAGAGTAGTATGGTGTGAAGGGAGAAGGACGTCTGATGATTTTCAAAGCCTATTTTTCTTCAGAAGATTCTTGGAGTGAAACATCACTGAAATCAGATGAACTGAAGGATTTGGTGTTTCGGAGTACCTGAAAGACTTGTTATCTTTAAAGTACCTGAAAGACTTGTTATCTGTAAAGTACTTGTAATTCGAGCTTAATAAAAAATGGTTATTCAAACTCTGTGTTGATATATATAATAACTCTTGTGATTGAAATCGAGCTATGAGTAATTCAAAGATTTACGAATAGAGGGTAAAATATAATATATAAGATTAGATCTTGCAAAGTATATTGTAGCAATCAAGTTGTAAATATGTGTTTGTAACGTAAAAGATGTGCAAGAGTTTGGTTTCAAACTGAATAACTTAGAATTATTGGGAGAGATAACTATAGAAGATTTAGAATATACTATAAATTTGAGCTCAGGGAGGTCGCTATTAAATATTGGATTTAGGGAAAATAAGTTCAAGATGGAGTAGGCTGATTTCACTGAGGTCGATGTGGATAGATAAGTTCAAATAATTTTAACTCAGGATACTAGGGTTTCCTGCTGTGAAAGAGCAAAGTGTAAATATGAATTATGGGGGATTTGGAATGATCTAGAAAACTGCATAAATAGGGGAAATGAGCTTTAAATAGGTGGAAGAAATAAAAATGGTATGGATTTGATCTGAGAGAATTCGTTATACCGTAGAGGGACGATTGGCGATAAAGATAGCTGAAGTGTGGGAACATATTTTTGGCTTGTTAGATTATGATGCTGTGCCAGTGACCGAGTATTAGTTTGAAGGTTTAGTTTGAAGGTTTAGTTTGGATGAGTAAGGAACTTGAGTTAGGATGTCGCTTCTACGAGGAGCTATTCCGGGAAGTGATTGTGGATCCTTCAGCTTAAAAAAGGCCGTGAGACTAATTGTTGAAGAAGAGATCGAGTTGGAAGATGTGAGCATTACTGGAGGTGAATTGATCAGGTGTAGCTCCCCAGGACATCTGGGATATTTTAGATGCAATTATATGTGAGGGAGTGAATTGTATGTTAGGTGTAATTATATTAAATAACTATTAAAGAAATGTAATGAGAATGGAGATTGAATTTGTCCTCTTTTATTGCAACTGTGGTTTGTGACTGTTGTGAAAAATAAATTTGAATTTCGAATTGTGAGAGCTTTGGAAATGACGTCGGCACTTCTATAAGTAGAGGAAGCAAAAAATAGAAAAAACAGACAACTTTTGATTTATTTTCTTGTGTAATTACAGGGGAAAGTTCGATTGCGTGTAAGTGTTGAGTCATCCTGAGTGTGGGGAGGTCAGAGGAAGATTTGGATAAGAGAAATGAAAATATATTAAAATATAGGGTAGGGGCAATGATGGGAAGGTGTTTTCACTGAAAAGGTGTTAGACGTCTGACATTAATTGTGGAAGGGACGCCTCAGTTTCAAAACCGAGAGTAGCTCGTGCGAGGCCCAATCACTGCCAGCAGTTTGAGAGAGAAAATATAAATAATACTGCATCTTCTTCATTCAAGCATTTATCAACTGCTAAAAAATTGAAGCACAGTGAGAAAGGAAAGATAAAAAATAGTAGAGAATTTTATAAGAAATTAATTGAGAGTGATCAACAATCAAAGCGAGAGAGAGTTGTAGAGACTGAGTCACAAAGGTGGTTATCTAGCTGCGTTCTGAGGGAATGATTTGGCGCTGCGTCAGATTCATATTTCGACATCGAAGGTTAGTAGACAATTTATGATACTGTAAATATGTTTCTTTTGAAAGTTTATTATTTTTTGTGGTATTCAAATCTAAAAATTACTATTTATAGTAACTTTATAAAAATTTGTTAGATATATTTGTAAAAAGATATATGAATGATATAGATATCTATGTATATGTGAAAGATAATGATAGAATACCTGGACCTGTATGTAGGTCGAGCGTGAAGAGTTTTGTATAGAATCACTGTAGAGTTATAATTGATATGGAGACTTTACCTATTCTGGAGGCCTCAACCTTCGATCTTTCGGCTGAGTCTGAAAGTATAGTATACGATAGGGAGGACAGAGTAAAAGTTGTTCAATTTCCAAATTTCCCTTGAAAATTGGTATCATATTCTCAAAACTCTGATGTGTTTAGAGAGTTTTGTAAAGCCAAAGCTCTTGCAGGGGGAAGATGGGGCAATTTCGTAAAACATGCCGGTAAGTAGTTTAGGAGTTGTGTAGTAGGATCTGGGGATGTACATTTTTTTTTTGATCTGAGTATGGAATCTTTAGGTAAAGGGTGGAACCACCAGAGCGGTTCTTCCTGTAGACTGGTTGCAAACAAATGGCCGAGTTGTGGTTGAAGTTAGAATACAACCTCAATGAATCACAGTATTGTTGAATGTTCTCCTTTGGATCGGTGCCACTGTATTTACAAATTTTCAAAGTATGGAAACCTTTCGTTATTTCCATATCGAATAGTTTTTTGGCTATCGAACTTCCTTATAAGTTGGTAAGGTCATCTGTAGTGCCCAAAACTTGTGCTTGAATCAACTCCTTGATGTGCAGATCCATATGCTCTTGTGTAACATAGTGACGTGTCAATTGAGTGGTTTGTCAAGGAGGCTGAGGATTATGAGTACCGATACCCTCAATCAAACGATCATGTGCTGGAATTTGAGGTTGAGGTCATAGTTCTTCCTCTTGACATTTGGAAAATCGGTGACCTTTACTGATTTCAGACTGAACTTTAACACCCAAATGAATGGAAGGTTGATGTTCGTGCTGAATATTATGGAAATAGCTTTACTGGTGGCTCCTCGATGTCCTAATCTATCCCGCACAGAAACCTGGGAAGTATCTCTGGTTTGAGGAGCCTGTTGAGTATCCTACAGAGCTTGTAATACAGTCTGTATGGTTGTCATCTGGTCTTCATGTCGTTTGAACGTTGTCAAACGAACTTCGAGCTCCTTCTTACGGAGCTCTCGGTCAAGAGTTAATTGATGTTCGAGCTCATTACGCTTCTCTATTTCAACATGTAGGTTCGCTCGTAGTTCTGCAAGTTGTTTCGGCTCAACCGAAAGATCGTGCTGGATTCTGGTTGTTGGTCGTCTGGAAGTGACCATGATTGAAATTGATAGTAGAGTAAATGTATGCCTTAGGATACTGTAGAAATGTCTTCAATTCCCACTGACGACGCCAAATGTAATGGCCTAATTCTATAAGCTCGAAATGGCTTGGAATTAGCTCTTACGCCAATGTTCCTGTGACAAAAACTAATATAAAGTAAGAAATGATACAAGTGATTTAGCATAGAAAACCTATGAATAACTAAAAAACCATGACCTCGGGTTGAAGGTTTTAGTAACAGTGACTTTTATTGCTTAAGGCTGATATCTTATTACAAGTGATCTCTCGAACTAGAAATACTTAATCTTGTAAATAAGAATTTTAGTGTTTGAGAATCTAGAAAATATGGTTTTCTTGGTGATTTATCGTATATTTTTATAGTCCTTGTCTCTTTTGAAACTTTTTCTTTATATAGGCCATGTCCGCAGTTCTTTATCATGTTGAAGTTCATTCTCTGAACAATGTGGTAAGTGGCGGTTGACTAAGTAACTGTTGAGTTCGTGAGAGATAGATGTCTTTGACTTGTTCATACTTTTCTGTTGTGCTCGACCCACATTCTTCATCAGTTCGTGATGTAGGTATCAATGCTGACTGTTTATGTCACGTAAAAATACATGGGTCTGATATGGAGGTAGTTCGAATTAGAAATAGTTTGAATTGGGTTAGATCGAGGGATAGGTCCCTACAATATCTATCAGGTATTTGATATGTTTTTTCATGTCTCAAAATGTCATTTGAAGAAACATGATTAACTAACATGTAAACATGACATACATATCATTAAACAGACACTATTAGTCATTTGTTTGGACATACTATTATATTCTTCATAGCGCATAAAGGGATTATTAGCAACAAATGAAGTGCAGTACAAAAAGACATAATACCTTTAAATACCTCAGAAAATGAAGAAAGATTATAAACCACTTCTACCTTCCCATCTTGATTGACACCTCGAGGTTTTATTAAGGTCTTTTTGTATAACAACACGGTTGTAATTCGATATTCTCTTCTCCATGCTTTCATTCCTCCTTTTCAAATTTTTGATCTCATCTCCCATTGCTACAACGCTATTTCTCAACTTCAACTCTTCATCAGCGAGCTTTGAAACTATATATCTCCTTTCTTCTACTTAAGTGGAACACGCTTGATGGCGAAGGTGGCTTCAATGGATTGAAACCTTTGCACCATCTTCTGATTACTTCTTACCGCCGAGTCATGGAGTATAAGAGAATCGCAGAAGTTGGCATAAATAAGTCTAAATTGAAACAATTTATCTTCATGAAGATCTTCTTGCCTTAAGAAATTATTCAGATTTAACAATCTGTAATCCTTAAATTCTTGAAGTCCCATTTTTTCAAACTAGTCTGCCATTAGTTGAGGCAACCCTGAAGAATGGTAATGTTGTAGTTCAGATTGTTATAATAGATGTTGCAGTTGAACATTTATGGTTGAGATCAATGGTGGCAGATGTTAGATTTAATGTTGTAGTTGAGATTGTTAGGTTATTGTTGTTGTTGTGTATTTATGGCTGAGATTAATCGTGGCAGTTGGTAGTTCAAAATTGTGGTTAATTTCTAGAACATGAATACGTGATAAGATGGAGAAAAAGTAATGAAATAGCCAACATAAACACCAGAATAACTTTGAAGATGCAATGATAAAAACTACTTAACAATATGTACAAAGTAAAGCAATGCAAATTTTGGCATCCACTCGTGTCTCCGACCCGCAAGCTAGTTTGCAACATCACTATCATTCTCATCTTCTGAGAAGTTAGATTCTATCTCTAAAATACGACGCAACAACAGTCTTCTCCTCTTTATTTATGATGAAGAGATCGATAACATCTTATTTCAAAGTTTTTTTCAACGGTTGACTTCATCAGGCATCACCCGGGTCCGCTGTTGAAGGTTGAGTAGTTCTTCCTCGAGAGCGGCGTAACATTCTTCAAGCTGTCTCTCTTTTGCTGCGACTTTAACTTTTGTTTTTTCATATATAACATAGATTGTGTCTTTCAGAACCAGTAATTCCTTTAAATTTTTATATATCTCAATTAAGGAGGATGTGCTTAGATTGTCTACTCCACTTCTTTCTAAATTTTGCTAGAAGTTGAAAAAATTCAACCTTCGTTTTGGTCTCTCTCTAGTTCCCATCTCTAAAGCGGTTGCAAACACCTTCCAAACAATTGACCAATTGACCAATATATATATATATATCATTTGTCTATTGACATGTGTCATTGGAAGAGTGTCATTTGTCTATTAATATTTGACATTTATTTAAGGTAATCTTCCATTTCGAGAGTAACATATGTACTAAAGGTATTTGTACATCAAAGTTTGTCATTTGAAGAGTTTTATTTGTTTATGAGTATTTGTCATTTTTTAATTTAGAAGAGTCATTTCTTATTTCATAATTTGTGCTTTGATTTGCCGTCCTTTTTCATTAGAAGTCTACTATGTACAATTACAATGATTGACGAACACACATACAAGAAAATTAAAATGCATATTATAAAACTTAAAACTAAAAATTTAATACCAATTTCATAATATAGGACTTTAGAAACTCTCCTCGCTTGAGGATTCCTGAGCACGATCACGTTCCATGGCCATGACCTTCTACTCGGGGCAGCTAATTTTGCAAGCTTCCTCCTCCTGCCATTTTTTCTGCTCATCCTGCTCTATTGTCAGGGCAAACACCTGATCTTCCAAATACCAAATTTTGAAATCACATGCGTCCTTCACTAGCTCTAGTTTATCCATTTATACTAATTTTTCCCTAATGTCCTCGTAATGCTCCTTTAACAATTGTGCCTTCTCCCCGACATAATCCTTCTCCATTTTGCAAATTCTGTTTAATTTGAAGAGACGTTCATCATCTCTTTCTACATCAACCCCAATCACTTCAAACCAATCAACATTGGCGTTTGAAGAGACGCGACTGAATTGAGTAGATTGCGACATTGGCATTTTCTTAGATTTTCTTATATGTTTGAACTTTGAAGAAATGTTGTTGTGATTGATTGTGAATAGGACTCCAATCTAATGAACCTTGAATATATAGGACTTCAAATTACCATTGGGAAGATACTTTGAATGGGCATCAGGAGGATATATTTAATATTAATATCTAGTATTAATTGTTTCCACCCTACGTTTTGTCATTGTTTAGAGATGCGTCGTTTTACATTCATTGATCATAGGGTTAGGATAAGGGTGTGGGTGGGGTCTAATAATGTTAATTTATCTCATGTCTTTCATGTCATTCAATAGGAGGTTACTCTGCCTTCACGCAACAAGCATGTGGTATCTTATCATTTTTCTAGGGTTACTTGTATCTGTTGTTGATACCAGCGGAATCAATGTCGTTACATCAATCACCTTTATTTAAATATTGATTTGTCACATCTTAATGATGTATTTTAAAAGAATCTGTCAGATTTAGATATACTTACATAATTTCAAATTGTTTATTTGTAAGTTCTCATTTGTCATTGGTAATTGTCAAATTTATCATTGCCTATATAAAGCTTGAAGGTGCTAGTATTTCTTAATTTTGGTTTTGTTTTGAGAAATATGTTCAACGATTCTATCTCAGATGATGACGATTTGTTTTAGGGTAAATTAGAGAAAAATGGGAAGGTTATTTGTGGTAGGCTTTTGCGAATGTAAAAACAAAAATACGATGCCCGTATAGAATTGCATAGGAAGAGACATTATTTCAATAAGCTTCTATGTTGGGCTAAACATCTAAGAAATTTAATGCGGTTGTATATCGAGTTTATTCCCAAGAGGCGTGCCATTAAAATGAAGTTTCGAGAAACTCAAGCGGAGGTAATGGCGTACTATAAAGATAGTGGGTGGGATGGTGGTTTCGATGAATATAACATTAAAAATCCTGATGTTATGTTGTCACCTGATGAAATGGCCGGTGATGATAGATGCATTTCTAGCTAAAAAAATTGGATAGTTTATTTGTCCTATGTATTAGCCCTTTGAATCATTTGTATTGTCATTTGTTTTACCATTACTGTCATTGTTGGCTATTAGTTTGGTTTGTTTTATATTCATTTTATCATTTCCTGTTATTGGTTTGCTTTATTCTTCTTTGTCATATTGTCATTTTCTTTAGTCATTTCCTGAATTGTATAATATTCGTAGAAAAATTATTTTCTGTTTAAATTAGATTTTGAAGTTAACCTTCAATACTATCATTCATGATTCAACAAAACCTTCAACAATTGTTTACTTCTCAACCCTATCACTCATCATTATTCATAATCTAATGGAAAACCTGCCGGAGATGCAGTCATATGTATGTTAGTGTGGTGAAATTTCTGAGGTACATCTCTCGCATACTAACCGTAACCCTGATCATTGGTTTTGTCAATGTCCACAAAAGGTGGGTAACTATGGCTTTTGGGCATGGGTAGATGAGGTAAGAACGTGTGATTGTGGTCTCACTTGTAGGGTTTCTAAACCACCCTGTAGGAGATTCTACTATTGTCCTAAAAATAATTGTGAGTTCAAACTATGGCTTTGAAAAATGACTACATCTCATGTTCCTGGGGGGCTATCATGCAATGCAGGGCCCTCTACTTCTGAACAGGGGAGAAGCGAAACGCTGGTAAATATCAAAATAGAAACTTACACACAACTGAAAATGTATGAGGTAAGAACTAAGATGCTTCATGATTTCATGACAAAGTGAGAAGAACTAGACATTAACAACGACTTAAGTATAAGTGGTATATAATATGTATTTTAGCTTGAAATTGGATGTCTAAACAGATGCCAATACTTGTCCTAGCATATGGTAATAGCTGCTTAATATCTAATGAAATATTAACAAAGTACTAATGATAATTTAGTCCGTACAAATACACTTGTTGAGAATAGAAAACATTATTAAAAATTTATTCGATTTCTTAAAAATAGACAGCCTTTCCTTTGTTATTTTGAATCTCTCCTCCAGAGCTTCAATGGCGCCAACAATATAGTCAGCCTTCTAAAAAATGTTTGAAAAGCCTGAAGCCATACTATCTCCAAGGTCTTCTACAATGGATTGAAGATTACTAAATAAAATCAAATACCCTCATGGAGAAGTCATCATCAGTATGGTCCTTTACTACAGGTTGGTCCTCTACTGGTAGGGCTTGCACCTCCTGCTATGGTGGCTGGTTACGATGATGACGTGGCCGGCTTCCAGGGTGTTGTCGCCCTTTAGTGTGGCCATGTAAAAAAATGATCCATGCGATCCATTTTTGCTTCTGTGATGAGTGGGGCATGCTGCAAACACTTAATTATAGACAAATATACACGGGTCACAAAAAATATATATATATATATATATGGCGTGTTCAAAGTTGTAGTGTCAGCATGATACGACAGCTTGAAGAGGCAATACACAATACTTTCAAATTTTAGAGTGGCATTCATACAATAAACCGACAATAAAGAATAATGTAATGTATTGCCATATTATGCCATTTTAAATGGCAAACTATATGACTAAAAATTATAGTGACAGACTCAACGTTACAAATGAAAGATTATCACCCACAAATGATAGAATCTTAGTTACAAATGATAACTATTATAGATTATAAAGTACCAATGGTATATAAGACGATGATGCATGATAAAACTACTCAATACAAATGATAAAGTAAAATGAACTAGTGATACTGAGCCCAAAGTTACATTCAGAACCTAATAATCCCATGTTCCATACTTACATTCTTAAAGATTACCATTATTGATCAACCAAAAGTATAATTAACAGTTAACCATAACAGGATTACAAAAAAGACAAAGGATTCATTAATGAATGCCACACATCGGTGTCCTCAAAGAGTCCAGGCTTCAGAAAGTAATTAACGATGGTGTAACAACATTCTACACCATCTACTACCATGTCTATCGGCAATGCCCTATTCCTTATGTTGGCATCCAAAAATATTAGGAGATAAATACCACAATCGCAATAATTAGGCTGTTGTAGGCACTTTGCAAAATGGGTTGTCCATTTCCCAGAAAAACCATACTTACTAACATCTTTCCCCATAGGAGATCGTCACAAATCTTTAAAATGAAGCAATAAGAACATTCTCGGGAATATCAACAGTATTTGATCTACATTTAACTAATGACCCGGAGATAGCTTGTTTGTATTCCCGCATTTCATAGGACACATAGAGTCATAGATCACTATTCCTTTCTTCTTATAACACGCAATGATAAGTACCCAATGGTTGTCATTCATATACCATGAGAAAAGTATCATCTTGAAGTCCTGCACCTTATACTTTCTTTTGCAGTCCTGGATGTTGTCATCATTATCCTCTGCTACTTCTGAGTCCGTTGGGACAACATGCTGAACAAAATAATAATATTAGGTTTACACAAATGGAAAAACGCGAATAGACAAATGACAAGCGGCAACCAGTTAAAAGATAAACTACAAAATTCCAACTAAAATTATAGTTTCTCAACATGCCCATTCTCCCCCTTCTCATGAATAGGTATTCTTACCTTAAGTATTGAATCTTTATTGCTTCCATCTACATTCTCCTCAACCAGATCAGATGGTAACCCATCTGCGGCTCCTCCCACCCCACTCCCATCATTAATCAATTACCTTGAAATATTGCAAAAATATTATACTATTAGATACTACTAGATAGCTTTTAGTGTATGAACATTGATACATAGAAATTGTTAATACATAATTTGTGGATGGACTCGGACTCCTTCGCTTTCTCAATTTTTCTAATCTCAGACTCCCCTTCTCCACCTTCAACCTCATCATTTTCCCTGTCCACCCTAGAATTCTCTATAACTTCTTCTATACTCCCCTTGTCTTCATTTTCAACTATATCCTCATTGATTTTGTTTGGGTCTTAAGTTTGGTCAGCGGTTAACTGATATAAGATTGCAAACAAATGATAATATAAATACAAGCAAATAACAATATATACTCAAACTAATGTTAATAAGATAAAACAAATGGTAGTATAACATCTTACAAATGATATATAAAATGTAAACAAATGGTAAGAAATATAATATAAAAAAATTTACAAAGGAAAAAAATGACTTGAAATAGCTCCTCAACAACACCTTCCTCATCCTTTTCATCTTTATTTTCCACTACTTCAGGGGTTTGGGAAACATCAGCCATGTGGCCCTTGTTTTTGATAATTACAATCTATGCAATAATTAGGAAATCACTAGTAATATACAAATGATAATATATATGCAAAAAAATGATATGCTAGATACAAACAAATAATAAGCTAAATGTAAACAAAATAATACTAAACCTCCTCAATAATGGTTTGGTTTTGGGCCGCAACAATCTGTAAAGGAAATAAAATGATCAGGAGAGATGCAAACAAATGTCAACAACCAACCAAGATAAAAATATGATACTTATGTAAAGATTACCAACCTCAAGGTCATTATCATAATCCCCAAATATGCTACTCATATTCATAATGGCATTTTCATCTATGTCTCTCTCGACCTTAAAACTACTATTTCTAAGTTCAGTGGCCTCCTTAGCCTCAAAGACACCATCGTTCTTAACTTCAGTGGGCTCCACATCCTTCCCGAACTCTTATCCCTCAAAACCTTTATCTTTAATTATTTGGTATACACCACCAACATAATCCAACAAATCCTGTGAAAATATATGGAACATGATTAAATGATATGATGAATACAAAGAGATGCTATTATTATTCAAAACAAATGATATTTATTGTTTCATAAAGAAATGTACCTTAGTTTTTTACGAAGAAATTCCCCTTAGGGCCTCTCCTCGATTCTCTGGTGATTAACAACTTTAGGGGGATATTATCGATTTTATCTTCAGTTTGAACTTCTTTAGTCTGATCAGCCTTCTTCATTACCTTCTTGCCTCTTTTTCTTGATCTTCTTCCTTTTTCTCCTATTTTTATTCCTCTCTTCAAGCTTGAGATTTTTTTTTGTGCATCTGTCTTCCATGTTCTCTGAACATCCATGCACTTTCTATAATTTTATTTGCCTTTATTCCCATCATTTTTTTCTGCATTTTCTTCACACTTTCGTTTCAATGGTTGCAGAGTCTTACTCCAAATGTTAATTCGCAAATTCATTAAAACATGTGTAGAGTACTACTTTTTTACACCAGGAGTACTATCAGCTAGTCCAGAACTCTTCGTAAGACTTTCTAACAATCTATTTTGATCCCCTATTTAGTGGTGTAGCTGAACCAACAAATATTATGTTGTAAGTGACAACACAAATTAAGTAAAAAATAATGACTTTCAGACATGCCTCGACCATACCTTCCAAAAGAGCCATTCCAATATCTTCTTATATCGACCTACTACTATTATGTTGCTCACGTACTACTTCAGCTTGAAGTTTCTAAGAAGGTAAAATAAGAAAATAAAAGATGCACACATGACAAAACTCATTCATGTAAGTGATAAAACATATCAGAACAAATGATAAATAGCACAAATGAAAACAACTAACACGACTTGTATTTATCAATGATAAATATGATATAGACAAATGATATGAATCACTAATAATGAGGAATGAAGCTTACTATGGCCTCTATCATAATTGCATGTGCCTTATCTGATTCAGAAGGCCCCAAAGGTTTAAAAAAAATAGAATCAGATAAAAAAATTTGAAAAGTAAAAAAAATTAGTCAAAAGATGACATCCTCCATCCCTGTAACCTAGGGAAGCTGATTTTTAGTTTATGAATTCTTAGAAACTTGAGGGTAGGAATACTAAAAAATGCCCATATCATAAGTGCCAAAGTACATTCATGCAAGGATAACGCCCTGTCAGACTATTTACCTTTGGCAGATTAATACTTAGGCCACTTAACTAATTTGCTTAACAAAAAATTGTAGAGTTGTTGTCCCAGGAGAATTTGTTAAATTCGTCCAGATTATTTACTTGATCAACATATCTATCCTCAATGTTTCTCCCTTTGTTTAGGAGGGGAAATGATTGAATAATGTCAAGCAAATTTAAGTAAGAACATCCTCTACATAATAAAAACAACAAACAGACTCACAACTGACAAAAAACTCAAGAATAAATGACAAACAAATGTTAATGACAATAAGTAACTAAACAACTGAGAATATCTTTCATAACAAAGGATAAATTTTAAAACTTACCATGATATTTGTTCGCTCTAACTTGCTTCCTACTGTCCTCGATTTCCTTGAGCCCATATAAGTCTTTTTTTTCTTTAGGAAATGCCTCTTCCTGAACTCTAATTGATGCTCAGGATCAATGAAAATGAAATCATGGGGTACAGGTAAAATATATAGCCCAAGAATGAGAGCAATATCCAGGGGTTTCATCTGCATTGTTGTCCTTCAAAATTTAAAATGTATATCACTGACATGATGGTCAGAAAGTTCAACAACTAGCCTTGACTACATCTTGATTGGATCGATCAACAACAATGGTGCAAAACAGGTACCAATGGCTTCCCATTCTTGTGGACTAATCGTCTTTGATAACAATTTCTACATAACATAACTTAAACAGCGAGATGTACTATTTTTCTGATTTGGGTTACTTTTTCTCTTCTCCAATTTCTTGTTCTCGTTACATGGTTGTTTTTCAGGTTCCTATTTTTCCAATGGGGCTTTGAACACTTTCTCTCTCACCATTTGTTTTAATATTCTTCTTCCTCATTATTTGGACTAAGAAAGAAGTAAACATCATTTCATCAGACATTTAGTGGGTAGAGATAATGCAATAATATTATAAAATCAACATTATCATATTTAAATCAAATACATATACACTAAAGAGAGAAAGAAAGAGAGATAGTTGATAAGATAGAGAGAGAGAAAGAGAGAGAGAGAAAGGAAGAAAGAGTGTGTGAGGGATAGAGAAAGATAGATAGAGATTTTAGTACAAAGCAAGAGATGATGGTAGAATAAAACTTACCAGAGAAGTGACAAAAGGATGCATAAGATTCTCAAATCAGTACAAAACTCGAGGGGAGAATTTTGATTGAAGTACTTAGGTTTTAAGAGTCGTACAGACAGACGGTTTATGAAGTTTTAGACAAGCTTGATAAGGGTGGTTTGAAGTAAAACGTTACCAATCTTGATATGGTTGTCTCTTCTATGGGGTATTTAAATGATAAATCCTCTCGATACATGTGAAAATAAGGGCTATTATTTTATTAAAATTTCTTCAATTGGCTAATACATCCAATGGTTGATATCGTTTGGTGCCAAAAACCACCGTCTTATACACGTGTGAATCATACATGGACAGAGAAACTCAGTCTCGTATATGTATAAACTGCAATGACAACTGGCGTCAAAACAAATGATAGATAAATGCATAACAAATGACAAATTGTTGGATCAGCACATTACAAATTGGAACATTACAAATGGCATGTTATATTTAAGGGTATTACAAATTATTCATGAATAATATATGTGAGGTTCTTAAAAATACATGCCACGTGTACAAACTGCTATGTACATGTGTTGATTTTAGATAAACAGGTGTATCACAATTTAAATTTGAGTTGTATCCTGCTAAATTACAGACGCCTTTGATAAGTTATTACTATTCTTTAGCCTGATATGACGACTCGTACCCATTGACCCCACTTATCTACAAATTTAGAATTTTTTGAGTGGTTAACTGCCATTATTTTTTAACTTTAATAGGGGTAAAATTGGGAACTCATGTCCAAATTATTGATTTAGGAATTTATTGTTTTCAGAGTCCGATTTGAGGAAGATTGCATTAACTTGTATTTATTTGGCCAATTGTTAATGTGAAATACCACAAAATCATAAATATTATGGGTCATATCAAACCAAGTTCAAAATTATTATTCTATGATAATTTATAATCATTACAATCAATGTATAGTCAACTTTTTGAGTTTGACTAAAATAATTGAGAGTCGATTATGTGTCTCGCTAAACCATATCAAATTTTGGCAAGAAAATTTGAGAAAACCCCCCACATTTTTATATTGTTTTGACATTGACTCCAGCATTCACTTAAACTAGCCTTTCCCTCCTATTCTTGCCTGAACAGTCAGTCAACCCTTGTTGACTTCGATTGACTAAAGTTATTTTTAAAAAAAACCAGCAGTACCCTTTTAACATATAAAAAAATGACAAAGCAAAATATAAAAAATAAAAAGGTTAACAAAACCTTCAGATAAACATAACCCTGATCTAACGGTTCATATCCAAAGAGAAGAGAATATAACCGTTGGAACGACAGTTGTCTCTTTATTTCTCTTTTAATCTATGTTTCTCTTCTTTTTTGTACTTCTCTTTTTCTCTCTTCGGCTATCTACTTATCTTCTCTTTTTATCAGTGTTCATATCCCAACACTCTTCTTCTCTCTACTCATTTTACTTTTCTTCTTCTTCCCACATATTCTAGTTTTGCTTTCAAGTTAGGGTTCCAAAGAACATAACATAGAACTTTGAAATGGGAGGCGGAAATCATCAATTTCCCACCAATATGGAGGTAATACTCTTATATCTCTGTTAATTTAAAGAAAAACACTTCAATTTGATTATTGTAAAAAATGTTCATAGTGGGGTTAAGAGACGAGTTGCAGGTATAAATGTGGGGGGTTTACGCTAATAAGTTTTTTTGGTTATTTCATTTAATAGGTAGGCCCAATGTATGATCAGGATGAGTACAATGTAAGTTCTTGCCCATGGATTTATTCAAAGTGTAGAGTAAACAATTGCAATGGCATTAAGAAGCTGCTTAAATCGAGAACCCAGAGCAACCCAAATAGAAAAAAATTCTCATGTCAATTCACACACCCTAATTCATTTTAGTGGCAATCTGATGCTTTTAATGAGTTTGAAAATCCAACTAGTTCATCTAGCATTGCAGGATGTTATGGATGTGGGGGGCTAAACCACTGGGTGAGAGAGTACCCATGGACAATGTCAAATTGTAAAAGGTTAAGGGTTCAATGATGTGACAAAGCTATTTATATCCACTAAAGTAGGTTCATATGGTTTGAAGTTCTTGAAATGTTAGAGTATCCAATGTGGGAGGTTCATGTGGTTGAAGGATACTATTAATGCTGATGGGATGGCAAAGGAAGAAGAAAAGAAGAAGGTGGTACAGAATGTGAAAATTACAGTGGAGATGAGCATAAATGATTTTATTAAATATTTTAAGGGGAAGACTTGTACATCTTGCAGACTTTTGTAGATTGTTATTTTCTAGTAATGTGAAACATTTGCTTTATTTATCTCTTTAACCCTCAATGTGCTCTATATTTGAATGGTCTCTAATGATTAACCCTACATTATAATGCACAAGCACTGCACTGCTTTTCACCATTTAACTAGACAATGTCTAAGTTAAACTGAAGAATTAGGGTAAACATTGGATTGCACCATAAACAACAAACTCACATTTTTTTTAACTAGACAAAGTCTAAGTTAAATTACACAGCCATGCATAAGCACAAGACAAAAGAAAATGAAGAACAAAAATCATTTCATAGAAAGATATTTCATTAATGGCCAAAACTAGATATACCATTATCATCATATCCACAAAAAGTGAAGAAATTTTTTTAGCATTGACACAAAAAATAGTATTGTCATCCAGCCACACCATCTAGCCATAAAGAAAAAATACATCCACTACAAAATAAACCCTAGAAAACTACTCAGGTACATCATCCAATCATATCTCCCTCATCTTCATCTTTCTCACCGCCTGCATCATCCATCCATTCACTCTCATCATCACCATCACTTCCTTCATCCCAGCCATCACCACCATCATCATCACTTCCTTCATCTTTATCAGAGTCATCCTTCATTTCCCCATCCATTTCAGGGTCATCCTCTTCTTCCTCTTGCTCAATGTTAATTTTAGACTCAGAGGAATCATCATCAACACCTCCTTCAGACACATCATCCTCATCCTCTTCTTCATAGTGGCTTTGGGGGAGTTGCATCCTTTACCATACATCATTTTCTTATTTAAGTCTATTGCAGTTGTTTTTTATCTTGAAAATGTAGAGATGAATGTGTTTAGGGTTCTAATGAAGGCATTTATTAATAAAACCTAATTACTTGGGGGGTTAAAAAATATTAACTCCTAAATCTTCTAAAAAAATAGTCAAAAGAAGGTGGTTGGGGGTTGAATACCTGCTTGGATTTCATACATCATAATACAACATTTTTTTACTATACTCCATTCCTGCACAAGTTATACCTATATAGTCAATAACAATTTGAGTAATAATTATTTTTAACAACATAAATAGTGAGGGAAGGGCATTTTACCAGAGTGACTATTATCATCCTGAAAAATAAGCAACACAATTCACATTCACATTCACATTACTAGAGTGCTTATACACTTATATACTAGACCACATTCTACACTTACATACCAGACTACATTCAACACACATAAATATAAATATTCTTTAATTTATCATAGTATATATTCTAAAAAATAGGCCATTGAATTTATCATAGGTAACACGCTCTCTTTATAAGATCTCATATATGCAGCCACCATATGATATTCACTACATAACCTGCAAGTTTAAGAATAAAAGAAAATTAAGTTGTATCAATGGGGAAAAAACATAACAATCACAAAAATAGTATACTTAACCAAAAACTAATGTAAAGCAAGAAATAACACAGGTATTTTTAGCTTGAAAAACCTTTGAATATGTTACAAACCACGACCTCGAGTTGTAGGTTTCAGTAACAGTAACTTTTATTGCTTGAGGCTGATATCTTATTACAAGTGATCTCTCGAACTAGAAATACTTGATCTTGTAAATAAGAAGTTTTGTATTAGAGTCTAAAAAATCTAGTTTTTCCTGGTCCTTGTCTCTTCTTAAACTTTTTCTTTATATAGACCTTATCCACAACTCATTATCGTGCTGAAGCACGTTCTCCGAATAATGAGGTAAGTGGTGGTTGAATGTGTAATTGTTTAGTTCATGGAAGACATAAGTCTTTGACTTATTCATATTCTTCTGTTGTGCTCGATCCACGTTCTTTATAAGCTCGTGGTTTAGGTGTCAATGCTGACTGTTCATCTCACTTATGAAATGCGTGAGCCTGATATTGAGGTAGTTTGAATTTGGGTTAGGTCGAGGAATATCTCCTTATAGTCGTCCCCTCGCAACTAAAGGCGCGAGTGGTTTTGGTAGAGAAAGAACATGTGGATTATGGTATTGGAAGTTAAAAAGAAATAATGTATTAATGGTGATTTAACTGATTGAGTATGTATTTATGGAGTGATGTATCTAGTAGTTATGACGATAGAAATGATTGATGTATGTGACGCTTGGGGCTCCGAGAGTGGCTCTGCTTTAAATGATGATTGCTATAGAAACGTACCTACGCATTTAATATGAGATTGATTTAAATTGTACCCTTACTGGAGCTTCTGGCTAAGTACGTTGTGTTTGTAAAATTCTCTAAATTTTCTGAGTTATAATGGTGAAGACTAGGTGAATGGTGTATGAAGAGAAATTCTTTGCTGAAATACAGAGATTGAAGTTGTGACACTTTGGGGATCAATATTTGGAGATGCCCACCCCAATTCCTGTACCGCCAACGTATTACAGTATGTCGGCAGACGAAGCGATTGAAACTGAGAAGGATTTTTACTGTATGTGGAGATTTTATTACGCTGTCTTGATAGACGAGCAACGTTAGAGGTGTTTCCGCATCCTTGCTGAGGACAAGGTTAAGGAGATAGATGTGGGGGCCGGTGTGTCTGCAAGGCAATATCGCCGGTATCATACGAAGGACTAGATTCTAGGGTAAGGCTCCTTTTTGCCTCCATCAACTCTCACTTGGTGGGGGTTATGGAGGAGGAGACGATGGTGGTGGTGGAGGAAGACGGATATTAGAGGTATTACCTCTGCATAATTATTGTCTCTAAGTACTATAAAGGCCTTTGTTTGAAGAGTTGGTTCAAGCACTGATGCCTTTACTTCCTCAGTTTCTTGTGGAAGTAAACGGTATGAAGGAAGACGGATCTTCAGCAATTTCTAGTTCCAACTATGCTTCAGAAGATTTTCAGAGTAAAAGATCACTGTAAACTGAAAGATTTATTATCTGTAAAGCACCTGAAAGAATTGTTATCTGTAAATTATTTGTAATTGATATTTGAGCTAATGAAAAAAGTTTTTCAAATTCAGTGTTGATATATAGAATTAGCTCTTCTGACTAAAATCGAACTAGAAGAAATATAGATATGTATGTGTAGAGGATGAAAATAAAATATTGGAAGTCGAACTATTAAATAGAGTTATATTTAGTCAGACTGTGTAAAAGTATTTTTTTATACATGTAAGAAATGTGTTTGGGCAAATATGAAGATGCGTGAAAATAAGTATCGAACTGGATAAATTATAAAATTATAGGGGGAGAATATCTTAGAAGATATAGAATTTGCAGACATTGAAATTTTGAGCTTATGTAATGTTGGATAGGTAGAGATAAGAAGTAGGTCGAAATTAGACAAGACGAATCCAAAGAGGTTGATTTGAACAGCTAAGTTCAAATAACTTTCTATCATGATCTTTAGGGTTTCCAGTTATGGGAAAATAGATTATAACATATACGTAATGTGAGGGATTTAAAGTTATCTAAAAAAGTGCATAAATATGAGGAGGAATGTGAGGTAATGAGGAGGATAAAAGAGAATATGGTGAGGACTCGCTCTATGAGAGTTTGTCAAGCTGCTGAAGGATGATTGGCGATAAAGATAGTTGAAGTGCGAGAGATAATTTTTGGGTTGTTAGACTATGATTCTAATTTTCCTTAATCTGAGTTATAGTTTGAAGGGTTAGATTCGTGGGTGAGAGAACTTGAGATTGGGCACCATTTTTACTCAGAGATTTTCCGTGAGGTGATTCTGGAGTCTACAACTCGAAAAGAGACTGTGAGGCAAATTACTGAGGAAGAGATCATGGAGGAGGATGTGAGGATTGTTGGGGGAGAACTAGTCATGTGTGGCCTTCCAGGATATCTGGGATGTTTTATGTATAATTATATGTGAGGGAGCGAATTGAATGAGGTTAAATAACTGTAATTAAAATGTAGTTATAATGATGTTTTGAATCTGTCCTCTTTTGTTGTAAATATTGTTTGTGACTGTTGCGAATAAAAAAATTGAATTGTAAATGTGATAGTGTTGGAAATGACTTCAGCAGTTCTATAAGTAATAGAAGTAGGAATAGAAAAAACATGTAGCTTTGATTTTTGTCTCTTATAAATAATCAGAAAAGTTCGATTGCATATGAGTATTGAGTCATCATGAGTGAGGGGAGACCAGAGAGAGATTTGGGTTGGATGGATGAAAATATATTAAAATATAGGACCAGTGGCAATGATGGGAAGGTATTTTCACCAAAAAGGTGTAAAATGCCTTGCATAAATTATGGAAGGGGCGCCTCAGTTCCAAAACTGAGGGCAACTCGTGCGAGGCCTAATAACTATCAGCAGTTAGAGAGAAAAACTATAAATAATACTTCATCTTCTTCATTTAAACGTTTATCAACTCTTAAAATACTAAAGAATAGTGGGAGAGAAAAGAGATTTTTTTTTTAGATTCACGTGTGAAGATTAGACAAGTGTAATCATCAATCAAGGTAAGAAAAAGTTGCGGAGATAGACTCACAATGGTGGTTGTATAGCAGCGTTATGAAGGATGGATTTGGTGTTATTTCAAATTCCTATTCAGACGTTGAATGTTAGTAAATGATTTATGATTTTGTGAATATGGGGGTTTGAAAGATTTTTATGGTTTTTAAATTTTGAAAAATTGATATTTATAGTAACCTATAAAATTTGTTTGATATATGTGTTAAAAATAGATATGATATGATATACGTATATGTGTGATGGATGTATGTATGGTAAATATGTGCATGGATGTGTAAAAGATAATGGTAGAATACCTGGACCTGTCTGTAGGTCGAGCGTAAAGAATATTTGTGTAGAATAGAAACTCATCTTTAGACTGGTAATTGAGATGGAGACTTTACCTAATATGGTGGCGTAAACCTCTGGTCATTAGTAAATGAAGTAGTACTTGTTCAATTTTTAGATTTCCTTGGTAAATTGGCATCGTACCCTCTAATCTTTTATCTATTTAGAGAGTTCAGTAAATCTAAAGCTCTGTAGGTAGAATATGGGGCAATATTATAGAACATGTTGGTAGGCAGTTCAGAGGTTGTGTTATAGCATATGGGGAAGAGCATTTCTTTTAGTTGCCTGATTTAAAGATAGAGAGATCGGATAGGGGAGTGGAAGAATCGATCTCCTTGGAGTATTATGTTAGGAATGTCCAAAGTAGCCTGGATGAGGGCTTTTTGTGTTATCTATCTCAGTTGAAGTATGGGTTGAGTTTACCCCTTAACAATCTTGTGAAGGGCATAATGAATATTATAGGGGATTTTCCTGCCCAATTAAGTGGAAACATGTAGGAGGTGATCCTTGTTTGTTAGAGTTAGAATAGGTTGTGGAAGGAGAATGAGGTAGAGAGGAGAATATCTCTTGAAGAAGTTTTGCAGTATTATGGTGTGAAAAATTATTCTACAACTATAGGTACATATTTATGTTCGAGCTCGTCTCGATCATTTTCTTCGATCTAAATTCAGCAGGTCGAATATGGAATGATAATTGAAATGGGTGAAAGGTGATTGCCTTCAGAAAGATGATGAAGAACCAATGGAACTTTTGTATAAAACTATGAGGAAAAGTAAGTAATAGTGTATAATATCGAACTGCTGTGATTAAAAGTTGTTTTTGTTGTTTGACAACGTTTGGTGTTTGTTTTACATGTCTTCAATCAAAGGTGACAAAGAAGGAGTTCCTGCTAGATATTGTTGCTCGAGAAGGGGTTGAGCTCTAGATAGTTCTGAAGGAGCTCGGTATTAACAAAAATAAAAGAGCTAATAGCAGGTCTGAGAAGGTATAAGAATCTTAGGCAAAAAGGCTAATGATGGGGACTCGAGCTAGCAAAAAGAGAGGGGCTAATGGGGAAAAGTGTCTGACTTTGCTGAAGGCTACTGATTTGGATTTTGTGGATGTGTCGGAAGCTACCACATCGAGCAAGCTCACTCTGAATTTCCCAAAGAAGAAAATTGGGATGCATGGCTCGGCCTATGAAACTACGGGGAGTGGTGAAGTCGAGGGGGATACAAAAAAAAGGACGATAGATCCTCCTCTTGAAGTGATTAGGGTAAAGGTCGTGGAGAGTCGACCTGCTGAAGAAGATGAGCTATGAGTTGTAGAGGACAAGGTGAGGAAATAAGTGCCTTTGTATAGTTAGAGTTGGACAAAATGGTAAGTTTTGATGACTTGTGTATTGCTAAACTTTGAATTTGAATCGAGCTGAAAATGTGTATGGTTTATTGTCAGCTGCTCGCTTGTTGAAGGGGATCTGCCTCAGAATTGAGGAGGGAAAAACTGAGCTCGAGAAGAAGGTTGTTCGACTCAAGTCTGATTTGAGTTTGGAGGGGAAGTGATTTAATGTTGCGAAGGCTACGCAGGAGGTACTAATTAGCGAGCTGACAAAGGAGGCACAGAAGAACCTAATAAATATGGTAGTTTAACGCGACAGACTTGGGCGCCAACTCCATTTAGTGGGGTACTCAAAAGATAAAGTTAAAGCTATTATATATGGTACCTACGTCAAAGAGGATGTCCCTGGTGTTATAGGAGGGTTGAATGGTATCTCTCCCCAAGCCGAGCTTGAGAACCAGGGAGAAGATAATGGGAAGGTAGACTAAAGTTGTTAAATTTTTTACTGTGTTTAAGTGGGGTGTAGGAAGCTATAATAGTATGAACTAGTTTTTTGTAGAATTAACTTTGGTTAGGCTAAGAAATGCTTGCAAACATTTTTTGTAGGAACTTAAGGATATGTGCCTCATAATTGAGGAATTAGAGACTAAGCTCGCTAAGGAGAAAAATGCTTCAGCACCCTTGTTGACTTCGCCAGCGGAGCTACAGGTTAGAAAAGAGCTAGAAATATTTAACTTGTATGTTGCTTTACTCTAGAGCTAGAAAGTAAAATTTAGAAAAATAGAAATAGATCTCAAGTGTGTTAGAAGTATTTGGGGCAATGGTAATCAAATGTGTCCAGATAATACCGAAGTGTTAAGAAAGTTAGAACATAGAAAATATGTACCTTGAAATTAGATGTAGGTGTAATTATCATCGAACTAAAATCGTACTTCTCCCTTAAGTTTAGAAGCATTTCCATAACAATAGAATATTATAAAATAAAAATATGTTAGAATTTCTTAAATCTCCTGTATTATGATTGATTGTTTTTGTAGAATGTTGTTGAATTGAATTTGATGTATTGTATCTGTGATGCAGGTCGAATTGGAGTCTGTTCACTTGAGTGAACAAGTGATACTTCAATATAACCTAGAGTATACGGCAGAGTTTGATAGGATGAGAGAGGCAACTGAAGATAGGGAGGATCAACACGTCAAGGTATATTTCAAATTTGTTGAGGCAACACAAATTGTTGATGGCTTGACTCGAATGTCAAAATTAAAGAAGGGTAAAAAGATCCCGCGGAGGCGAAGGAGGAGACAACAAAGCTCAAAAGCTGGAATGATGCGCTGATGGTGAAGAGTAAGAAGGCGGACATAACTCAATATCGTATCTTGTCGTTGGATGAGACAAAAAAAGAGCTACAGGGTTTTGTGGTCAGTCTGAAGGGCCAAATTATTTGAAAAATGAACAAGCAGGAGTAGACTAGAGCTAATCTAGTGAGTTTTAAAAGTGAACTGGAGCAATTGAAGAGTGAAATGATTGGGAAAGATAGCGAGCTAGAGAGAGTTCGACCTGACCTTGCCAAATTTGAAATTGCGGTTGAGCTGTTGAGTGAGGCTTTACCTGCCAAAGATAGAGATTTTTAGATGGTTCAAAGATGATGTGATGAATTGAATGAGAGGGTGGCATAATTGATTGCAGATTTGGCTACGACCAATTCGCGTGTTAAGAAGACTGAGGCTGGAGAGTGATCAAAGAAGATAAAAGATGATGCCGGGGTCTCTATTGTAATAGGGGATGTGGTTGACCTATCAGCTCAAATTAGGGAGTTGGAGGTAGATGCAGTTCGAGTTCAAGCTCATGTACAGAGAGAAAATGAGCTTTTAAGGCCGAGCCAAGATAAGTTGGATATTGTTCTTAGCAGAAAGCGAGAGTTAGAGCGAGTGATCAGGGGTAAGGATCAATTGATAAGGAAAAAAGACAAATTGTTAAAGAAGTCTTCTGCTAGGGGAAGTGTAGGTAAAGGCAGGAAGCTTGAGGAACTTTGTACTCAGTAGGCAGAGTTGAGGACGAGGAACCAGGCAAAGTCAGGTAAAGTAACAGAGAAGAGAAATAAGCATAATGAGATTATGTCACGCGTAGATAAACACATGGAGTGGAAAGACTGACAGTATAAAACTTGTAAAAGTATTATCAGAGATTGAGATAGTGTTTTTCCTTGGCAGTTATGCCCGAAACAACGCGTTCATAGGTGTTGATGGCTTGTATTGCCTATTTTGTAGAGGAAGTGAGAAAACTTGAGTTTGAGAGAGATACCTTGCACAATTGTTTGTCGGGAAGAGGATATATTTGTAAAGCCAATATAGAACGAGGAAACTATATGAATGCCATGAAAATTGGGCTAAGTTCTTGACCTGCTGAATTAGTAGAGCAAGGCAGGATTATTGTAGCCGCTCGAGCTCTAGATTTTATGGCTGAACGTCCTTATGTTGTAGGGGAAGGCGTAGCTGACCTCCCATTAGCAAAGAAGAACCTTTAGAAGTGGCTTGTAGATGTAACTTGTAGAAGTATATGTAGTTGCAAACATATTGAGAGATGAAAGCTAGTTTTTCCTTTGCTTTATCTTATGTCTGGTAGAGATCTTTGATTAAAAACTAGTATTACCTTTGTTTTAATCACAGATAAATGTATAGATGGAAAATTGAAAACTAGTATTAATTTTGCTTTAATCTGTGTATAGATGTCGATAGAAAGCTAGTATTACCTTTGCTTTAATCTGTTTAGATGGGCGATTGAGAGCTAGTATTACCTTTGCTTTAATCTATGTATAGATGTCGATTGAAAGCTAGCATTACCTTTACTTTAATCTATTTTGATGGGTAATTGAAAGCTAGAATTTTCTTTACTTTAATCTATGTACAAATGTCGATTGAAAGCTAGTATTTTCTTTGCTTTAATCTCTGTATAGATAGGTGATTGAAAGCTAGTATTACCTTACTTTAATTTGTGTAATGTAGTAGAATCTACATATGTAGAGTGTAATGTGGGAAAAAACTTAGAAGTTTTCTTTGAGTAGAATATAATTTACACTGTATGGAGTTTGAAATATTACTTTGGGAATGGAAATAATGAGAATTTTTGAAGTGGAGAAACGAGGGACTTAACAATAGTACCATTTCAATCGCCTTGTGTTCTAGAGATTTAGGATTCGAACTCCTTGCACCGTCATGAGATAGTACGATCCTAGACCAGTTTGACCAATGATGAGGAATGAACCTTCTCAATTTTCTGCCAGCTTCCCAGCATGTGCTTCTTTTCTATGTTGTGGGATTTATCAAAGGAAAAGAAAGTCAATTTGGAATTCACAGCTTCTGATTCTTCTATTGTATGAGTTGGCCATTATATGATGATATTGACTTAGGTTGATAATAGCATATTCCCTAGTTTTATTAATCCAATTCATATTTAAGGCCAATTCAAACTCATTTTCTTTGTCTGTAAGCTCATGTTCTCTGATAGAATGGTGGTATTCTATTGGAATGATGGCTTTTGTGCCATAAGCGAGGAAGAAGAGGGAACAGCTGGTTGATTGACGTGAAGTGGTAAGGTAAGCCCATATGACATGAGGAAGTTCCCGTATCCATTTTCCTTTTTCTATGACTGAAGCCTTTTCTTGAGTCCATCCACTGTGGTTCTGCTGGTGATTTTGGCTTGGCCATTTCCTTAAGGGTAGTATGGATTGGAAGTTGAATAAATGATGTTGTGTTTGTTGAGGAGGGCTACAACTTTTTTACCAATGAACTGTGGCCCGTTATCGATTCGAATCAGGTGGGGGGGCATCCAAACCATGTAATGATGTGTTTCCAGATAAAAGAAATTGCCTCTTCTTCTCTAGTTTGACAGAGAGGAACTGCTTCAACCCAATTTGTAAAATAATCATTTGTTACGAGTAGGAATTGTCTGTTACCTGGAGTATTCGGAAATTCTTGGACGAGGTTGAGCTCCCACCGCTTGAATGGCCAGACACCTTGCTTGCATGAAGCTCGAGTGTAGGGGTGCAAATCATATGTTTATGTCGTTGACAAGTATTGCATTTGCATGAGTACTTTTATACTTTCTTGCACATTCCTGGCCATAATACTCTTTGTGTAATTTCTCTATTAGTGAGTGATTGACCTACGGCATGGGAGCCACAAGTTCCTTTGTGTAAATCTCTGTGCATTCCATCTACTTTCTTCCTGGAAAGGCACTTAAGGTAAGGCCCCATAACTGAAAGGAATATAAATGACCGTTCTAAACTGTATAGCACTTCGAGTTCATGATCAACTTGCAGCGCTATTTTGGATCTGTCGGAAGAGGTCCGTTACATTTGTTATCCGTACCGACTAGCAGCGCCAATCGTCGTTCTCCTCTTCATCGCCCCCAGTATTGATCGTGCATACATAATGGAGATCAATGATAGGGGTTGATATTATTTCGATCTGGAGATATATGGCTTCTGTACCCAAGACCCCGACTAGATAAGCTAAAGAATCGACGTGTCGGTTTTCACCTCGAGGAAGATTGTCGAGAGTTGCTTGCGCAAATCTACTCATCCTATCGGTAAAGAGGGCTGCATATATGATCATCTTACCATTCTTTGTGTACTGTTCTGTGCAATGGTGGACGATAAGTAGAGAGTCTGTGTAGATGGAGAGCTCTGGGATGCCAAGCGCGAGTGCAAGGTCGAATCCATGGATTAGAGCTTCATATTCTGCGACATTGTTGGAGGCTTCAAAATCTTGGCGGATTGATTTCTTGATTCTATCGTTGGAAGGGGTAATCAGTACGATTCCAATTCCTAACCATGCAAGTCCTGTTAAACCATCTATAAGAAGTCTCTTCCCTTTCCTTGTAATCTATTCAGCTCACTCGTCAATTGTTTTGGTGGGTGGATCTTCTGTAAAAAAAATTGTAAGATCAGGATCGTGCTCCTCCCAATCGGGATCTTCTACTGGAAAATCTGAGAGAAAATTGGCAACGTCCTAACCATTTTCTGGATGTCGTTATTCAAACTTGATATCATGTTCTCCCAAACTGACTGACCATTGGTACACTCTTCTGGATTTTTCTTTTTAGGACAAAGCTTCCTGAAGTGGGTAGTTTGTCATGATTATGACTGAATGAGCTTAAAAGTAGTGCTTAAGTTTCTGTGAAGTATTAACAAGAGTTAAAAAGAGTATCTCAATTTTAGAATACCTCATTTTTGTTGGAGTGTAGGTTTTTCAGATGAAGTAGACTGGATTTTTGGTCTTCCCCTCAAGTTGAATAAGAACCGAGTTGATAAAAGTATCTGTAACTGCTTGGTAGATGATCAGCTCCTCATTATCTACCGGGGTACTTATGATGGAAGACTTCCCCAGAAAAGTTTTGAGTTCCTGAAAAGCTGTCACATTCTGATGTCCATTTGATATATTCGTTGGGCTGATCTTTTCCTTGTTTGGTACATCCTCAAAGTAGTAGGAACGGCCAACAAGAGCTATCTAAAGATTTAGAAACGAATCGATTGATAGCGGCGATCTTGGTAGTAATTTTTTGTACGTTCTTCATTATTTTTGGAGATGGCATGTTGAGGAGAGCTCGAATTTGATTTAGATCGGCCTCAATCCCCTTCTTGCTGATGAGATGACTGAGAAATTAGCCTGAATGTACTCCGAATTGATACTTATCAGTATTGAGCCGCATCCTATAAGATCGTAGAATGTTAAATATTGTGGTTAGATCTAGGATGTGGTCATTTGACTGTATGTTTTTGTACAGGAGATCATCGATGCAGACTTTAACAATTTTCCCAAGATACGCTTTGAACATAATCGTCATCAGCCATTGATAAGTTTTGTCTGGATTCTTTAGTCTGAAGGGTATGAATTTATAGCAGTAAAGTCTTCTTTTAGTGATAAAAGTGGTATTTTCTTGATCTTCCTCCAATAGAAGAATTTGATTGTATCCAGAAGCAACATTCATCATTGATAGAAGTTCATGATCTACCGTAGAATCAAGAATTTGTGGATGATGGGAAGAGAGAAACTGTCCTTTAGAGTGTGTTTGTTTAGATTGGTGAAATCTATACAAACTCAAACCTTTCCATTCTTCATTGGAACTGTGACGATGTTGGAGATCCAATCTGGGTACTTGACTTCTCGAATGAAATCTCAGTGTTAAATTCATCTCGAAGACAAGGTAAGAGTCGTCGTTGTTTCTGTTTGACCGTCGTAGTGTTGATGGCCAATTTTTGACATGCCCTTGTTGGATCGACCCCTGGCATCTCTTCGAAAGTTCACACAAAGATGTCTCGATTAATTCATAAGAAGTGAATGAGAGCGACATTTTCATGCTAGACTAGCTTGGTACCAAGAAAAGTACCTCGGCTTACTCCATCAATGTTGATGTACTCTGTTGGTTCTTTTGCTGAAGGTTAATCATTGATGTGACCAGCTTTCTGTAATTGTTGTGGAGCGTATCTATCAGATGTATTTAGAATGGCAGAGATGGTATTCTCGCAAGCTATAGAAAACTTTTCACTGCCTTTAATTTCATAGATGCCATCGTTATGTTTGAAGCTAAGTGCTTGATAATAAGTAGAAGTAATCTCTTCTATGCTGTGAATCCAGCAGCAGCCCATAATCCTGAGATAATGAGATTTAACATTGATGATGTAGAACATGACGTTAATTATGGCTGGTCTAGCATTGATAGGTAAGATGATCTTGCCTGCTCGCTCTTCTATGGAACCATTAGATCTACTGATATCGGTGTCGTATGGAATAACTTGATCGTCCAATCCCATCTAATAGATTATTCTTTGAAAAAGAATCTCAATACCGCTTCCAGTATCGATCATCATTGTATGTATGATAACTTCTTTATCTTGAGCATTATTACCAATGCATCATGATGTAAAAATTTTACATGACTCATGTCACAATCTTCGAATGAAATCCTAAGCCGGCGATTGCTCGACTCCGGAATAAGCTTTGCCTTTTTATCTTGAGGTGTGAGATCGCAATATTCTGATAATCTCCTGTATTTGAATCTGCAAGAATTATTGATCTGATGAATCTTGATCATATTGTTGTGGTACATATGGTACAAATGTTTCTCCTCGGCTTGATCTTCGACCTGGACAATGTCGATCTGCTTCTTATAGCTTTCATTCTTATATGATTCCAGATCGACAATGTATTCATACATCCACCCATCTTTGAAAATAAATTCCAACAACCTCTGTAAAGCATAGCAGTTGTCTGTAGCATGATAATTTACCTTGTGGTACATGTTGTTTGGTTTGCCTTCAATTGGTTCTAATGGTTTAGATAGACAGTATAGTTTATCCTTTGAGAGAATTGGAAAAATTATAGAGATTCGGACATTCATCTTGGAGAGGACCGATTTGGGTAATAAATTATCTTTCCGAGGTGTGCCTGTATTGGCCTTGAAAGCTTGTGATCACCCTGATCCTCCTTCAGTTCACTATTTTGTTTTG
The DNA here is from genome assembly GCA_014058105.1 of Kingdonia uniflora. Lineage (NCBI taxonomy): Eukaryota > Viridiplantae > Streptophyta > Magnoliopsida > Ranunculales > Circaeasteraceae > Kingdonia > Kingdonia uniflora. Next base: position 37,911 of record JACGCM010001802.1, read on the forward strand.
TGGTTGGACCTTTAGTGGTGATGAAAGATTTAGTAGATTTATGCCTTTCGGACATCATCCTTTTCAGGTTGACATAACCATTGACCTTGGTAATCATATCCTCCAAGGTTGCAGGTTTGTTTATGAAGAGATGCTCTTTGGCCTTGCATTCGAGCTGGAGCGCGTTGACAAAAGAAATAACAATTGATTTCTGATTGAGATCATCTACTTTTCTCATAAGCTCCAAAAACTTCTTTGCAAAGGCCTCGAGCTTCTCCCCTTGTGACTATTTAAGAATAATAAGTGAATATAAATTCTCTTCTTTGTCTTTATTATGAGCATGCGTCTTGATGAATTACATCTGTAGATAATCGAATGTGAGGATAAAATCTTTAGGAAGTGAGTGTTACCACCAGAGTAGTTCTCCCTGCAAACTTGTTGCAAATAAGCGACATAGAATATGGTTGAGGTTGGAGTATAACCTCAATGAATTGCGGTATTGTTGAATGTGCTCCTTTGGATCGGCACCCTTGTATTTACGTACTTTTGGAATATGGAAACCTTTCGGTACATCCATATCGAATAGCTCTTTGGCAATCGGACTACCTTGTATCTTAGTAAGATTGTCTTTATTGCCGAGAACTTATACTTTAATCAATTCCTTGATTCTCTGATCCATATGCTCTTGAGTGACGTATTGACGTGTGGCTTGAGTGATTTGGCAAGGTGGTGGAGGATTATGAGTATCGGTGCTTTTACTCAAATTATCACGTGCTGGAATTCAAGGCTTGGAAGGTCAGGGACCTCTGCTAATATCATATTGAACTTCACCGCCCAAATGAATGAAAGGTTGAGGTTTGTGCTAAACATTTTAGGAAATTGCTTTGCTGGTGGCTCCTCGAGGTTATAACCTTTCTCATGCAGAAACTCAGGAGTTATCCGGCACTTGATCACAACCTTTAGTTTGAGGAGCCTGTTGAGTATCCTACAAAGCTTGTAAAGTAGTTTGCATGGTTGTCATCTATTCTTCATGTCATTTGAAGGCTGTCAAACGAGCTTGTCGCTCGGCTTTGAACTCTTTGTCACAGAGCTCTTAGTCAATAGTTAACTGACATTCTAGCTCATTACGTTTATCGACTTCGGCATGGAGATTTGCCCGTAGTTCTTTAAGCTATTCTGGCTAAACTGAAAGATCGAGTTGGATTCCTATTGCTGGTCGCTTGGAAGTGACCATGATTGGAGATGAATAGTTGAGTGAATGTATGCCTTAGGATATTGTGGAAATGTATTCTTTCCCACAGGCGGTGCCAAATATAATGGCATAATTCCGTAACTCGAAATGGCTCAAAATTAGCTCTTATGCCAAATGTACCTGTAATGAAAACTAATGTAAATTAAGAAATGACACAGGTACTTTTAGTGTAAAAAACCTTTGAATAGGTAAAAAAACCACGACCTCGAGTTGAGGGTTTCAGTAACAGTAACTTTTATTGTTTGAGGCTGAAATCTTATTACAAGTGATCTCTAGAACTAGAAATACGTGATCTTGTAAATAATAAGTTTTGTATTATAATCTAAAAAATTAAGTTTTTCCTGGTCTTTGTCTCTTCTAAAACTTTTTCTTTATATAGAGTAAGTGGTAGACTGTGTAACTATTTAGTTAATGGGAGACAAGTATCTTTGACTTGTTCATATTCTTATGCTGTGCTCGATCCACGTTTTTTATCAGTTCGTGGTCTAGGTGTCAATATTAATTGTTCATGTCACGTGTGAAATACTTGAGTTTTATATTGGGGTAGTTCGAATTTGGGTTAGGTCGAGGGATAAGTCCCTACAATTATGACACACAAGGCATGCACATATGGCAAACCTGAAATCTACCATTCATAACAATCACAAGTTCTCCCTACAAGATCAACTCTTCATTTCTTACCATCTTTTTAAACTGCCACCCACTTGTTTGCATCAGCACCTTGGGTTGTACGTATATTGATTGCAGCACTTCTTCATCTCCTCAATATGTGTTTTAGCACTTGGTACCATAGAATTTATATTCTAATTTTCTGTATTTTTCCTTCTATCATAGGTTAACTTCATCATTATCAGGTTCATACATTCTATAAACTTGTGAAGTGGTTTTTCCCCCAACTTGATGATACAATTGTTATAAGACTCAGAGAAGTTATAGCTGATGTACTCACATTTTGTAGTTGAGTCAAAATCTGACCTGCACCCCAACATATTCTGCAGGTTCCCTAGCTAACCATTCCTTAGCATCAGGCTGATCTCTTTCAAGTTAATCTAAAAAGATTTTTTTGTCAGTTTTTACAAATGCCTTTGCTGCACCCCAACATAACCTTTCAACATGTAAACCCCTAAATTCCTTATTGAAATTCTTCCACATGTGCCTAAAATAGAACCTATGGTTTTGATGAGGGAAAAATCTGTTGACAACAAAAATAAAAAAGTGAAATCATTAGATAGTAAACCCAAACTTAAAAAATAAATATAACTCAACTTTAATTAATGATACAAGTACAAACCTGATAAACTAATTTCACTAATCCCTTTTGTCTGTCTGAGATGAATGTTAGCATGCTTGGATGCATAGTTAGAAAAGGAGATAACATCTCCAAAAAGGTAGTCCATGTCTTAGTACATTTAGATCTACTCAAGTACAAAGCCACTGGAAACAATCTATTGTGTCCATCTAGACTCACCATTACTAAGTATTTTGTCCCCCATATTTATGTTTGAGAAAGCATCAATTAAGGCCTACTATAGGTCTACACCCTTGCACAAATCTAGCAAGGAATGACTTAAATGATGTACAAGTACTCGCAGCCATATTTTGCAATACCTCCTAGATTTAATAAGAGTACTTGTCTACACAACCTCGACATGATATTATATCCTTTATCAAAAGAACCAGTTATCCTTTCTACACAAATTCTTTTATCATTCCAAGCAGTATAATAACTTATGTTAACTCCATATTCCCTCCTGATTCTAGTTATAATGTCAGCTGGTGTAGTTGTCTTCACATCCCTCACCATCTCCTCACAGTCCTTGGCTACCTATTGAGCATTGGCCATTCTGTTTCCATAATCAAGCTTACCTGAACAACTGTGATCCAATTTTTCTTCTCTCAAAGTCAAAGTATGCCCATCATTAGTCCTCCTAACATACATATACTAATTGCAATTTTCTTCTTCATACTTAACTTTAATCTGTAAGACTCATTTTTAACATGGAGAAATAGAATTTGTTGATAATTGCAAACTTCCTCTAATACTTTATTGCTTCATGTACTGTGGGCCACTCCATCCTAACTACTAACTTGTCATAAAACTTTGGGGTTGTTTCTTATAAGCTTCTTCTTCCTCTACTTGAAATATGTTTTCAAATTCTTTAATTAATTCTTCAAACTTACCACATCTCCTAAAGTCTTCTATACTGGGTATGCCATCCCCATCCTGTGAGCTATGAGTGTTATAATACCCTTCTTCAGTATCTAAATTGTCCACATTTAATTGAGAAAATTGAATCAAATCCTCAACCATCTACATAATGTTTTCATTATCATTTTCTTCAACAATCTCCATATCCATACCATCACCATTCATGTCATGACCATGCATAGCATCACCAATTATAGGTTCCCCAACCCCAACATCACCATCCCCAGTATCACCATCCCCAACATTACCATCCATGGCATCCCCACTAAGACATACTTCATAATTACCCAAGATATCTGAGTACTCTTGTAGCCCTTCTTCCCATATAGGAACCTCAACAAACCCCTCTACTTCTTGAACATCATCATCATCACTAATATAGAAGACATACAAGTCATCCTGTTCCTCCTCAAGAAGTTCACTTGGACTCACCCTTTTCTTTTTTGGCTTAGTAGGCATCTGTTGATTCTTCATTTTGGTCTACTTAGAGGGTGATTTCCTAGCTGATTTCCTAAATTTCTTCTTAGCTGTTTGAGTGACATCCTCCACATTTTGGGATAAATTCATACTACCCTTACCTTGTGCTACTTTGTCTACCTCTTGTGACCCATACACATTCCCCACAGTTTATGTCACATTCCCCATAATTTGTGCTATATTCACATTAACCTTTGATACTGTCTTCTTAGCCCTTATTTTTTGTATAGTCTTCTTGTCCACATTCACATTAACCTTATATCTACCTTTTAAGCATAGTGTTGGTCCAACTACCACTAAAGTACTCATAAATATGTACAATGTACCCTTAGGGTCTTCATCACTCTCAATCCATAAATCTAACAAGTCTTTATCTGAGTTGATATAAACATGTTTACCATTCCTAAGGCATTTTAAATCAATCACAAACCCAACAGGACAAAAAATCCTACCAATGTTTTGATCAATAGTATTAGACACATAATGTAATAGGTCCATGTGGTATAAATATTCCCTATTAACACTTTCAAGTATGCCCTTCTTCCCCACTATAGTATCAAAAGTTGAATACTCCTGAACCAATTTCGTACACCAATGTCCATTAAAATGTATAGTTACATCTTTAAGAGGCATCCCTCCATTAGATAAACATCAAAATTACAGAATGTAAGACATTTATGCATACCCAAATTCACATTAGTAAAAATAAACCCTAATTTTAAAAAAATAATCCAAATTGAACCCTAACTTTAAAACCCCTAAATTGAACCCTAAACTTAAAACCCCCAAATGGAGCCTTAATTTTAAAAATATCTAATTGAGCCCAAATTTTAAAAACCCCTAATTGAACCCTAATTTACAAATAAATCCTAAATTAAACCTTCATAGAAACCCTAATTTCTGAGTTAGAAAGAAAGAGAAAGTGAGAAGCATCAAATTAGAGTGAAAAAGCATCAGAGAGAGATTCAAACCTAGTCTATAATGTGTTCACCATTGCAGTCGTACACTTCTTCAACTCTTCTTTATTGTTATTCAACTCTTCTTCATTGAATGAGAAAAAATGCTAAAGAGAGAAAAGGTTGTCTGAAGGGTAGGTTAAAGAGGGGAATGATTTTCTGAGTAAAGGTGTAATAATGGTTGTCTAAAGAGTTAGTAAGTTAAAGAGGGAAAATCCCGCCAACTGTTAGGTAAATAACAACCATACACGTGTCATAAATTAATACAACTCTTCTCAAGAAGATCTAAGTGTTTTTAGTGTTTTTTGTATAGAAGAGGTATAAATTTATTTTCATTGAGTCGGCCGAAATCAATACTAGTCAAATTAGGTTTAAAGTTTGACTCAGGCAAAAATTGGGGCAAAGACTAGTTTAAGTGAATGTGGGGGTCAATGTCAATACGGTATACAAATGTGGGGGATTTTCTCAAATTGGTTCAACTTTATATCAAAAATGGACAATACATTCAAAATATGTGCATAACATATACTTCAAACTCGCCATATACTTCTCGACAATTGAAATCATAATTTAAAGATTCCGCGTAGCTTTAAATTTAGAAATTCCAAACAATAAAAAAGTAACAAGTTTTGATAGACTATTGTTAGTTTAATCAAAATCCTACTTAGAAATTAATATAGCAAAGGACAGGTAGGTTGTCAATCCATAGAGAGGTACATTATTTAGGGTAAACTAAAATCTAAGGGAAATGAGGTTTTATTTTCTCAGAAATATACATTAACCAGGTGTTGAAATTTTGAATATTAAGGTTAACTAGACCATCAAATTCTACTTTATATTAGCATATTATGTTTTAAGTTAATAGGTTTTTTGTGTCCTCCTTGAATTCTCCCTTTTGAATTGAATTCTATGGGTTTAGAATTCTTTTTCTAATCTCTTTTCGAAGAACAAATTAGTGAGTTCAACCCGTCAAGGTCTAAGCTCAAATCCTAGGTTGCTGACCGAGGGCGTATTTCTCCTTTTTTGAAAACAAGAATAATCCTTAGGTTTGAGAATTAATGTCTTGAATAAGGAATTGATTTCTCACCAAGTTAGAATTGCCTTCCTCTTCCCCTAACTTGTTCAGCTCAGGGGAGTTGAAGAACAACCCTAAAGAGTGATCAAATACCTCTAGGATAGACTTATTACATACAAGTAAATCTTAACATACACCAATAAAGCTTCCTCCTCAGATCTAGTCTGAGGGGACTAGCCCTAAAATATCTTAATACTCATAGATATTTAAAGAGCAAATTCTAACTTTTATTAAAAGCTAAAACCAAGTTTATAGATACAAACTCAGTTCTCAAGCTCTCCAAAATCCTACAAAAGAAAAAAGTAGGTTTAGAGAGAGAAAAAGCAAAACATTAAATAGGGAAACCCCCTAATTTTGAAATGTTCAACTACCCCCAGTCTTCTCCAACAGTGAAGTTTGAGGGTTTGCTAATTATTTCTTCATAATAGACCACCTCGAGATGTGTGTTTAAAAATTACGACAATCGATACCAAGTGGCCGTCGATCACTAGTGGGTGGTGGCCGGAGTCTTCCCCCTTTTGGGGTTTTGTTTCGCTTGCCTAAAAGATAATGTTTTTGGGTCTAGCTTCTTGTTCTCTTTTCTCTATAATGATTTTGGTTTTTAAAGATCCCAACTAGCCAAATTCTGATTGAAACTGATCTATTAGAGAACATCAGTGCGGTACTGTTGATGTTTTAGCTTTGATTAACATTTTTCTTTCCAAATTAACTCCAATAGAGTAGAAAACCTAAAAATGAGGTAACTATGTAATAATTAGATAAAAAGGGTTTCAGAACGGCAAAAAAAAAAACCCTATAAAATGGGCCTAAATTCTACACAAAATTGCGTTTATCATATACCCCCAAACTTATATTTTTCTCGTCCCAAGTAAAATAAAATAAACTAGGAAATTTATGCCACTTTGGCAGGTCTCGTGAGGGCTTTTCTTTTTTTTCCCACAAACATGTACAACTCATTATTTTTAGTATTTCAATGTAATTATTTTGTTGACTCTGCAACTCTTGATAACTCAGGATATTTCGTTGAATTCCTTAAAAAGAGCTTAATTTATTTATCACTTAAGTGGGTTTATCAAAATAATTGGGCAAAACTAAGAGGAAAAGAAACTATACTACAATGACTACCAATAAGACTCTCCCAAAAAGGGTTATATTTCTAAGTGCGTGTTGTCACAGTTCTAGTACCATTTGTTAGAAGATTATTATTCAACCTCTCAACTTCCTCCTTATAGAGTTATTAGCATGAGAGTATTTCACATTCTTCATCTACTTGCCTGCTCTAATTAGTTAGATTAGGGACATTCATAATTTTGCTAACACTTTTTATAATGATTTCCCTGTATCAAATTGGTTGACAGTCCATACCAGTTGGTTCTGGGAGCTGGGATTTGGAGTCCTTTCAAGACCTATACTTCAGGTTCACACCCTTATTTATTTAACTTTATACTTAAATAACTTTTCTTCTGTGATTACTCTTTTTTGCTTGTATCATACTGTGTCTTTGTTTAATAAACTTTTTCAGCCATAAAGTTCATTACTCTCCCTGGATTGATTAAGTGGTGTTTAATATTTCCCTTAGACAAATATTATTACTGATGTAAAGTGCAGTTTCTTTCAAGAAATTATTAACTTTATTCTTTTGAGAATATCATCAATATCTATTATAGTATCTTAAGTTTAAAAAAAATTCTTCAATTTTGGTATATTATTACATAATCTTGTTAAGTAGTCAAAACTCTAAAGTTTCTTTTTATGCTCCTAACTACTTAATCTAGAGGATTGTTTAGAGTTATTTACTATCATATACTAATTAACTCTATTTTACTAGTTATACTAAGTGTACATATTTTTTGCATAAACTTGAAAATAGTTTGCCACCCATAAACTTACTCCAAACATTATCCTTAATGTTTAACATATATAAGATATATATAAAGTAAAAATGAATGGGTGAAAGTAAACGTTACCAGTTTGTGATATATCGTCAATAAGATGCCATGAACAGAAAACTGAAATAAAATCTTACCTGGCTAAAAATATAGATAGATATATAAATATATATATATATATATATATATATATATATATATATATATATATATATGTATACCAGACAGGTATGACACTATTTATATGAAAATGAAATATCTGAATAACGACATACTCTAAAGAAATGTAAAATGTATGTCAGCTACTCATAATCATGATCTGAGGTCCCTATGCCAAGTAACTTATATATATATATCAATCAACTCCACAATCTCCTCATTAAAATCCTCTATTTGGTCTTCCTCTAGGTCCTCCATAGGCTCCCCCTCATCGTCATCCTTCATAGGCTCCTCCTCATCAAGATTAAAATTAGCATCGACAAAATATATGTGTTCTTGGGCTATGTGCACTTGGTCATCCAGTCGACGCTACATAAACCACTGATCTGCTACCAATGGTCTCTAATAATCCTGCCTAAATCTAGCCGAATGCTAGGATATATCCAAGGGCTCTAAGAAAGTCCTAACATAATGTTTTATGACTGAAGGATCGATGTACTCAATAAGCATGGTAACAAAGGCAGAAAGATGATATATGATGTCGCCCTCATTGGCCATCACATACTAAACATTCATAGTAGTCTGTTGGATGGTACGACCAATGTTCTCCATAATGTGATATCCAATGGTATCTCGATGAAGAACTCGAAGAAACTCTAGACCCTCCTGTCTAACAAGGATAGGGCGTTAATCTTCTGCGAAGATGATGATGTTGAACCAATGTATCACTTCTAACTTATTAGAGAACAAGCTCTCTATTGGAATCTAATCATCCACTTCTACTATGCTCTCGTAAAGCACATGATCTCAAATATATGTAGCATGTCCACTGCCGAATCCCTGGTAGATAAAATTAAGAACTGGTCCTACTCCCGCATCTCTATGTAGAAAACTTTTAGCGATAATAATAGGCATCTGACCTTCCCAGTTAAGATTTATAACAGAGAAAGGTCATGTAAATGTAATGCATCGATAAAAGTGGTTAACCAACTCTTTATAATAAAAACTAGTTTCGGTGTAGAATAGGGGGCTTCAAACACTCTGAGAAGCACACTGGGCGTAGATGGGCTCACAATGCATATCGAAGAAAATTGAAGTAAAGTGTATCTCAGGTACATAAGTAGCCTCAAGAGCCATAGATGTAGTGGCTTATTCCACATCTCGGCCTCATGCACCATCTTCGGCCATCATATGACCACTCGACCTTATCAACATAACATATAGCACTATTGAAGACACATTGCAGTTACAGAGTTCTAGTCATCATTTTCGACCTCTAGATCAACAGTTCAAGTTAAGCAAACGTACCATCATCAATGAAGCCGTTACAAAATACCAAGATCAGACCGTTACACAGTCCGTTTGGAGATTATCAAATATACATTGTAGCGTCCGCCATTAAGGATAATAATGGTCATCAAATGGTCATATTGTAAGACCTGTAAATAGAACCAAAAAATCCCAGATGGAGGACGGATGAATACACACTTAAACTCTATACTAAAATACTTAGAACATCTCTTGTAATATCTAGCAGCTATCAATAAACTTCTCTTTTTCTAAATCCTCAAGGTCGTGGTTTTTAACCTATTCAAAGGTTTTCCACGCAAAACTTTATACTAGTATTCATCCATTATTTATCTAGACGCTCTGAATATCCTTGGTATATAGGCTAAGTTTGAGATACAAAATTAGGTTATTAAATTCGGCGCCATCTGTGGGAACGAAGTTCTCAAACTCATTGTCTCAAAAAAATAGGTGATTATTTCTCTACGAGATGATACTTCTAAACCAAAGTACGCCAATTTCTCTAGGAAAAGGAAATGTCGTACTAGCAGAGTTGCGGGCCAATCTCAACTCTGAAAGGTAAAGGTGAGCCACTCAGGAATAATAACTAACAGACATCCAAGACACGTTGAAGGTTTTGTAAAGTCAACAGGCTGCAATACAGAAGAACAAAGGCGTTACCAGCTATTTCATAGGTTTCCGTTCTTGACAAGATAGGACCTCACGCAAACAATCTGGGATTGAAGTTTGATCTAATCATAACCATCATGGGGGCAAGCCCGTTCTGATATAGGAAGTACAAAAAAAAATTGATGACGGTCTCGCTAGAGTCAGATAAAACGAGCTACCCTGAGGAAGAGTTTGAATTCTATCTCTCGAGTAAATCAGTGAAGGAAGTGGCGACAACATTCCTCGTGAAGGACGGGTCTCACGACCAACCACCACAGCTCATCAATACGTGACTCAGGAATATGTTGAAAAGTGCATCAATGAATTGTTAGATGGTCAAATTCAGACCACTAAAAGAATCCACGACAGGTTATAGAAGATCCCGATCACACAAGAGCTACTGGATGGCAAAGTTCCCACTTGTTTCCACACTCAAAAAATCTGAAAATATAAGGGGACTGATCCAGTGGAACACGTTCAAGAATTCTAGGACACTCTCAGCTTAAATTCTATATCCAACCACATTCTATGTCGGCTCTTTCCCACTAGTTTACAAGGCGAACCTTTGTGATGGTTCCACACACTACCAGAAGGATTAATTACGACTTTTGAGTAATTGAGGGAACTCTTTGTCAAGAATTACTCGCACAATAGAGACAAAGAGGAAAATCTATATTCTTTATTCAGCCTTAAACAGGTACCAGAAGAGAAGCTTGAGACATTTACTAAGAAATTCCTAGAGTTGGCCCGGAAGGTGGATCGAATCGATCAGAAGATTATTATTTTGGCCATCACCAATGCTTTGTTCATCGATGAAAGAGCGAAGGAGTACCTCGTTCTAAACAAACCTACGACTTTGGAGAACATGATCAAAAAAATCAGCGGGTATATCAATCTCGAAAGAATGGTTTTCGACAGACATAAAACTCAAAAATCAACCTTGACAACTAGAGATCAATCCACATACCAAGATTTCAATCGCGCTGTCGATCATGGAGGAGATAGGAAGAGAACAAAATCTAATGAAGATCGACCTCGGAAAGGCAGTAATATGCCAGAACCCTGTCTTCCCAAGATGACTGTTACCATATCCAGTATTTATCCTGTACTTCAAAAGGATAAGTTTTTTTCATAATGCACAGTATTTCCAACACATTGAGAATAAACCATATTGCATTCACCATAAAGTCCGACATCATGAGAAAATCCGACATCATGAGGCAGAGTATTGCTTCACTTTACAACGACTGTTGGAGTATATTTTTAGGGATGGACGAATGCATAAATACATCATGGACGTTGAAAGTTACAAGAACGGGAGTTACAGACTTCACGTAGAGGTCGTACAAGTTAAATAAATGGCAAAGGAGAAGCATTTATGCCATATCTTCCTCAGCGACTTTATTGAGACTCATACCATTAACAAATCAAATAGATGCAAAAGACGATGTATTGGCCAATGCCACGACTTGTCCATGGACGATAAAGAATCTCAGTTACTCCCCGTATCTAGCTCCCAACGCACAAGGATCTCTTTTGATGACCGTCATGTTCACCGCGTCAACTTTCCTCACCATGATGCATTGGTGATCATGTTAAAAATGAGAAATGTAGTACTACATACAATGATGATATATACTGGTAGTAACATCAAACTACTTTTTTAAAGAAAAATTGATTAGATGGGACTGGCCGACGAAGTACAGCCTAGTAACATTGATATATGTGGATTCAACGGCTCTAAAGAAGAGCGTGTAGGAAATATCATACTTCCTATTATAGTTGGTCCAGTAATAGTCGACGTAGTATTCTATGTTATCAATGAAAGATCGCGCTATCTAGGGATCATGGGATACTGTTGGCTGCATAACATGGGAGTTATCCCATCGACCTATTATTTAGCGCTACGATCCGAGTGGAATAGCGGCATTTGCAAGTTCAAATGCAGTCCGAAGCTCGCCCGAGTCTGTGAAAATTTTCTTTCTACTGTGACAAAACCATCCATACCACGGAACACATAATAATTATAGAAAACCCAGGGAAATTGCAGAAAACTTTAAGGAACACGAACTGCCATGCGCAGAAGCTACATAATATATTGAGATCAGTGGGGATAAAAGAGGCACCTACATCAGAACTCTTTTACCTACCATAGAGCGCAATGCTCTTATTCAATTTCTCAAAGATAGTAGTGATGTCTTCGCCTAGATGTTTCTCAAAAGGCCAGGCATTGATCCAAATTTGGCTTGCCATAAGCTTAGTTTGAAAGATAAAGCTGATGCAATTAAACAAAAATAAAGAACTTTAGCACCGAGACTCCGAGAAGAAGTCAACAAAGAGATCGATAAGCTCATTAAAGTTGGTTTTATCCAAAAAGCCAACTACCCAGAACGGATCTCGAACATTGTTGCAGTACCAAAGAAAAATAGAAAGATTAGAGTCTGCGTGGATTTTACAGACCTCAATAAACATACTCTGAAAGATAGTTTTCCACTTCCTATCATCAATCATCTGCTTAATTTGACCGCAGGTCACAAACTCCTATTTATGATAGACGCCGTATCAGGATACAACTAGATATCTCTCTTAACTAAAGATCAAGAAAAAATGACTTTCATTACAGAACATGGTATGTATTGCTACAAAGTCATAACTTTCAGACTCAAGAACACAGGAGCCACTTACCAAAGATTGATAACACAGATGTTCAAATACCATCTCGGGAAAATGATGGAAGTTTACATTGGTGATATGTTATGCAAAAGTCTCAAGAATGAAAATCAACTCACAAATTAACACTTGAATTTTAAAATTCTTCAATCTTACAAAATGAAACTCAATCCTGGCAACTGCCAGTTCAAAGTTCAATTTCATAAACGCTTAGGATATTTGATCAGCAAGTAGGGCCTAGAGGATGACCCAAATCGTATTTATATACTATTATCTATGCCTTTTTCAAAGACAAAGAAGACGTACAGAAGTTAGCCGGCAAGATAGCAGCCATCAATCGTTTTGTCTCCAAATCTTCAAATTGGTGTCGATGGTTATTTGGCCTACTGTGTGAAAGGCCAAAGAAAAATAAACCTAAAAAAGATCCTGAGATCAAGTGGACTGCAAAATGTGAGGTAGCTTTCTAGGAACTCAAGCGTTATTTAGGAAAGCCACCAATTATGAGTACGCCCAAGGAAGGAGAAGAGCCCTCCATATATCTTGCCATTACTAAGGAATCCTTGAGTTCGGTCCTCATTCAGCTTGACGAGAAGACGGAGAAACATGTCTACTTCATTTGCAAAACTCTTACTCCAGAAGAATCACGGTACACAAAGATTGAGAAACTACTGCTTACTCTCGTTTACGCATCACAAAAGTTAAAATAGTATTTCCATGCTCACCCAGTTAGAGTCATGAAAAATTATCTTTTGCGCTAAATCTTGTCCAAACGAGAGAAATCTAGATGAGTTCAACAATGGTCGGTAACCCTCGGTGAGCACGATATACGTTTTGAACCACGGCACTCCGAGAAAGGCCTAGCAGTAGCAAATTTCCTTGCAGACTTACTAGTAGATGATCTTGATTTGGAAGAAGACAGTACAAAAATCAATGAAGAACAGTTCGAGGAAAAGTCAGATTAAATATCCAAGAAAGGTTGGGGCCTTCTCACTGCTGGTTCTGCCAGGCCTGCGGGGTCAGGCATTGGCATCGTCCTTATCACACCTTCTAATAATAGAATTGAAAAAGTAATCAGACTCAACTTTGAAGCCACCAATAATACGACAAAATATGAGGCATTGATTCACAGTCTAGATATAGATCTGGAGATTGGGGTTCTCTAATTATTTGTCTACACGGACTCTTTACTTATAGTGAACAATTATACAGAGAAGTTTCAAAAAAATAAAAATATGATTGATTATGCCCCAGATGTAGCCAACGGATTGAGCAGATTCAAGAAGGCTACCATTAAACATTTACCTTGCGGAGAAAACAGACATTCTGATTCCCTTGCCTATCTGGCAGAAGTCCTAGGAACAGAAGCTCGATATTTAAAGATCAAAGTGATATCCACCCCCAACATTAGCATCATAAGCCTAAATTTGGTGAATACTAGGGGCGTTAAAGAGGATGAGGATGATTGGCGGCAACCTTTTCTCACATATTTCAGACCCAAAAATAAATTTGATGGTGAACTCCCCAAAAATCCTATATAAAGAAGATGTGTGTTGATAATGCTAAGTGTTACATCGTAGCCAATAACATGAAATTAAAGATCTAGCCCTCCGAGAAGTCCCCAAGCACAAAAAAGAAGTTAATACTGGTAAACTCACCAAAAATTGGGAATGTCCTTTTTTTCATTATTGAAAAAAGTGAATTTGGCTCTTACGACCTCGCCACAGAACTTGGGGAACGAGTACTTAATCCTTAGAACACACAGAGATTGAAGCTATATCGAAGATAATAATCTATCACAGTGTACTTTTCTAATAAATCTATCATCTTGTACGTTGGTCTTACTTTAATGAAATACTTATGGTTGATTGTCCTACATCAGAATACTTTTTACTATTTTCTATAGTACTGTATCTAACATTCTCTGCACATCAATCTTACAACAATAAAATATTTGTGCTTGGTTGCCCTACATTATAGTACTTTTCTAATATATCATACAAGTACTTCTATATACAGATTACATTTTTAAATCATCACAGATCACTAGTAGATTTATCTTACTAGTAGATTACATTATATTACATTACAGATCGTTTGTTGCTTCGGCCAAATTGATCTTCTATCACATTACAGATCATTTGTTGCTTCAGCCAAACTAATCTTTTATTACATTACAGATCGTCTGTTACTTCAGTCAAACTGATCTTCTAATACATTATAGATCATTTGTTGTTTTGGCCAAACTGATCTTCTATTATATTACAGATCGTTTGTTGCTTCAGCTAAACTGATTTTCTATTACCTTACAGATCATTTATTGCTTTAGACAAATTAATCTTTTATTATTTTACAATTCGTTTGTTGCAAAGCATTTATCATTTCAGCCAAACGAATCATCTACTTTATGACAAGATAACAAGTAGTTATACAAAACGACTACCAGACATTTGTACCATAAATGGTTCATCAAATCGTTAGTATAAATATACTGTTACACTCTATCTACTATATTATCATTGAAATAGTACGAATAATCCCTTCTAACAGTCATAACACCTTATCAATCACTTGAGCTATTACTCGAGCTGTCACTTGAGCTATTTGGTCAGACATCACTACGCAAACTTTCCCCACAAAGTCATAGCCACATGAACTCTGACATCCTCCCAGTCATAATTTGCTTTCCATTTTTAACCTTATTCTTTGTAAGAAAACCAATTTTTGCAATCATGGGATCCAGGTACTCAGATTGAATCAATTGCATCTCAAATTGTACACCATTAGTATCCAAGCTGTCATATACAGTTTTGTTTTTCGCTTCCAGTCTCTTGAACTCAGACATAAAGAAGGAGAGCATTGCCATTATCTCTCTCTCATGAACATTACCAGCCTCACATTTCACCTTATCAGGAAGAATAAACTCAGTAAGCTTTCCTTTAACGTCCTTCAGCATAGCTTCCAAACTTCTACAACATTCTTCCACCACTCATTTTTTACTCAACATCGCATTATTATGACCTTCCATTATCACCATAAACTCATCCATATTTTCCACCAAGCCTACTGATTCATCTATACGAGCTTGATTACACTTCCTCTTTAATACTTCTGCCTCAAGACTTATTTTAGCCTAAAAAAGATCCACCTCTAATTTGGTCTTCGCATCACGCAGTTCCCCATTTTCCAATTTATACTCCAAAATGTCTAACCCCAATGTTTTAACGTTATGCTCTAAAGCACAGATCGTGAATGAATCCTTATTTATTATTTTGTTATGTTCACTATGAGCCTCTTTTGTCTCTTTTAATATAATATTCGTAACATACCACAATACTTCAAATTTACGAGCACGATCATTTACCTCTACGATAGCTGCCCACGCACCAAATCTCTTTGCTTCTAGCGTGTTTACCTGATATTACAAATCTTTAACATTTTCCTCTTCTCTCTCCAATACTGTCAGTAGCTCTATAATTTGAGTTCGTAAAGGTGTCAACTCCGCCATTTGTTGGTTGATGTTTCCTGAAATACCCAAAAATTTTGCATTTTTTTTCTTTATAACTTCTTTTAATCCCTTTATCTTTCTCAGCTCAATAGCTAGCTCAGCCTCTTTATCTTCCAGTTGTTCAGTCAAATGAGCAACTATACTTTTTTCTTCTATTATTGTCATTTCTAGATTTTCATTTAAAACACGTAAAACTTCATACTGGTTTTGAACCTCTACAAGTTCACCCTGCGGTAACAATCAACATTCACACAACTACTAATTTGCATATTCAAATAGATTACATATCACAGTGAACAAAAGTTTACTCAAGAGCATAATATTTAAGTAATATCGATACATTGATCTATCTATATGATCATCATAGAGAACAGATTTTATTCAACATCAAAAATAGTTTACAAAGATCTAATGCATATGCAAGTTCGGTAAGTAATTCGCAATTTTGAGCTACGAGAGGATTTCCCTTTGTTTCTCACACTCTTTGAGTTTTCTACTCGAACATCTATAGGAGCTACAAAGGTCTCCACCTCTTGTTGGCGTTGATTTCGCCATGACCATGGTACCAAGCACTCGACCTCCTCATTGTCCTCGTCTGAGATATTTTCTCTCGGTTTAGGAAAAGGTTTTTTAAAAACCTTTTCCTCCTCATCTTTTGTAAACCACATATTTTCTATTTTTGCATTCTCCACATCAAAATCCTTCCCACAATCAGTTATAAACTTTCTAAATTCGTTCTCTACCCTCGTCAGCTCACTTCCATAAAAATCAATCACACTTTATATATGACGCTTGTATTCCGTTTGAGCTCTGACTTTTGCTGGTGAAGGATACAGATGCTCCTTCAACTTCATATGTACCTTGCATAGATGCTTACACGTTTCCTTTTGCAATACACCTAAAGCCCTTACATCACATTCTATCTTCTTTCGAGCAGTTACTTCTTTTAACAATTGCATCACTAAAGATATTTTTTGCTCCATAAGTTACGACAATACATCTTGCAACTCTTTTAACTCACCCTTTAACTTCTGCTGAACCTCTATTTGCTATTTCCTTATCCTGAAAAACACAATCCTCATTGCCCTTCGGTCCTACATAAAGCCAAAAGCATCAGGTAAAGGTCCTACATCACCCCATATCATAAAAACACCAGCTCAAGCTGAATATTTTTTTGCCTCTAAACTATGACGATTACATACTTCTTGAGCTATAAACACTACTCGAGTCGGGTCAGGTACTATACCCTTCTCCTTTAAGAGTTCTACATAAGCTTCTTTAAAAATATGTTCACTATCTACTTCGACCTCAAAATACAATGTCAAAACTGCCAATAGCTTTTGACACTTAGCCTTATCACTCAGGTCACTAAAACAAGTCAATTCTTTCGATTTTCGTACTAACGCCCCCCTTTCCTCTTCCTTTCTTAAAACATCATCCCTTTTTATTTTTATCTGAGCATATCTATAATGGAGGTCATATAATTCTTTATAATTTTTCTCTGATTTAGACTTAAACTATCTTCTCTCATACTCAGTTTTATTAAATACTTGCTAAATACGAGCCACCGAATCCCTCGCTCTACTCAATGATCTCTCCAGGTCAAAAATAATTTTTTCCAACTGCTTTACCTCCTACAACGATTACAAATATTTCATTATTATACGGACACTCAAGCAGAACATATTTAAAATCGTCTACCAAACTTAACAGTTTTACGACCATATAGTATACAATCCCATCAAAGTTAAATGAACTGCATAGTTAGAAACAGAAGACCACATAGTGATTAAAGATTCTTGCTGATCTTTACCTCAGATGGAGGATCCAATGTCTTATCAGCAACTAGAACTGGTTTAGTGGGTGAAGTAGATACATTGGCTGGATCGGTAGCATCAGCCACTACTTCGTCTTCTACATTAGAAGGCAAGACTATCTCATTGAATTTTCCAGTTCAGCCCAGCTCTACGTCAACAGAAGTCAACCCAAAGGAGTAATAAGATTAAACAAAAAAAAAAATTTCCCCCTTCAATGCAGTACATGCTCGTGACATAACATCATCATGCTCAGACAATAATGTATACCGCTATTCAGCAGCCTTTACATCTTCCATCCTCTTCTATTTCTTTACTTCAAACCCATCTTCGAGCTCCTTTACTCGAGTCATTTCTGCATCCAACCTAAGAGTAAGATCTCCGAACTCCTGGCTCCTCTTCTCAATAAACTTTGTCGCCCCCTTCATCAGTATCGAGAGTTGTCAATATAAAAGCATAAGTTTAGAACAACATATCATATTCCAAATACAGTACATCAAAGATTTGAATATATACCACAAAATTATGTTCTTGATATACCTCATCGAGCTATTACGGATTAGTCTGCGTCATTGTGCAGCATTGTTGCTCCAGTTCTCTCATCTTGGTCGTAGCCTTGGCATTAGTACAAGTACTACCTACATTCTCGTGCCATTTTTTTTATGAACTCCTCTCTGCCTCTGAAGGAGTAGCATCACTCACCTCCTTCCCCTCTACCACATCTCTAGTAGTAGGTTTCACAATTTCTTTGTCTGGGATCACCACCAGAGTAGCAGGCATAGTTCCTAGAGCGCAGTCGTCCATTTCACATTCGTATTTTCTAGTGCAGTAAGAAGAAGACAAGTGGCATCATTAACAGACAAACGAGCCTTCTTCTCAGCCATAGCTCGATTCTCGTGAGCTCACTAAACTTTGGGCACTATAGAATCTACCCTCTTATCCCTCCAAATACCTAACTCACCAAGTACTTGTTTTAACTCGACCAGCTCATGAGCTACACAATCGAACAAGCTGGTATTATCTGGAGCCGATGTAGGATTGGAACAAAAAAAACAAGAAATAAGAACATGATTAACAGCTCGAAGACACGCTGATGGGTGATCGAAGTTGACAAATATTACTTACTCGGATTAAAATATTTATGGCTTAGGACATGCGCAGGTTCATCTGGAACCTGCATACATTTGCCCCTACCGATACAAGGTGGTCATTCCATGGTCTACCCACAAATTCAAAGTCAAAATTTGTTGGCCTAGATAAATCACTATACAGGTAACTACTATTGCGACCTTTGACGAACTTCCATTTATAAAATTTTAGGACGTCATCTACTTCAAACTGCTTGGCAGTCCCTTCTTTGTCAATTTATCATTCAGTGCCTTGCATACCCTCATCATTTCATACACATTCGCATTCAGTTGGGTAGGGAAGCACTGCAATGCATTTATAGCCCCTTTTTAAAAGAAGGTCAGACAAATTCTAAGGCCATAAACAACCTGATTTAGATAATACAAAAACTCATCATTCGGGCCTGCCAACCCAGTACCATTATAGTACGAGATTCTAGCATCCTCACTAATCAATTTCTCTATTTTCCACTTATCCAAACAGGGAACTTGATAGTATACCGCCTCCTCCCCTTTTCCTGGGACGGAGGCCCTAAACTAACAACCTTGGTCCATCATATAGTTTCCCCACTCTCCTTGTAACTTCTTTTTATGTTTTAAAAATTTGTTTCCTACATCTACTCCCTCAGGATATATGAAAAATAATTTATCTTTCTCTTTTGTATCCTCTTTCTCTAAAACTTTCTCTACTTTACTGGATTCCCCAATCTCTACACTAACAGTAACGTCTATCTTATCTACAGTCTCTTCTATTACATTACAATCATCCTCCCTCTCCGACGATGATGTTTCCTCTAAACTTGATGCTACTACAAATTTACTCATGGGATTTTTAGGTTTTGAACACATACTGGACCTTCAAATACACAAAATATTTTTCATTATCTTTATGTTACATGCTACACCTTACACATAGTAAAAACAACCACACCCATTTTTTTACCCAGTCAATACGTTTGTGTTACAATTTTCCGAAATAACAGACAATCATTTTAATTTTCTCTCTTCTTCTCCAAAAAAATATTTTCTCTCTCTACAGTCTGTTCATATACCCAAAGCTTGTGTACTACAAAATATTACAGGCAATTACTTAAAATCTTAAAACCCTACATTTTCAACTTTTTTCTCCCAAAATCAAAAGTGATGAACATACAGCATCATATATAGATTACAGCCTACAAAGCAAAGCAGAAGCATCTATCACTAACCTATACTCGAAGAACCGTAATCTACTGCTTTACCCGAACATTTCATAAGGATTGACCTCTCCTGTCGTTTATCCAACACTTTTTTCTCAACAGATGCAGCCTTCCCTAACAAATCACACTCATAACTCAAGTGTCTCTTCTCTGTGAAGATATGGGTTATACCACTTTTTTCTCTCTCTATAACTGTAAACAATTTATGAGGGAGAGAGATACAATTTTTTATACTCTCCTTCAGTTTATGAAACGACGGCTCCTTCAGACACGTATCAGTCACCCCTACTGTCTCTATAGGCACGTCTTTTCATCTCACAGCATCATCATGACTTCTGTGATAACATCTACTATCATCACGTCTGTCTCTATTGTCTGCCATTAAAAAAAATTACCCCTCTATCCTAAAGTAATATATACGATCAATCACCTTACTTTTATACTACACCAAGATCGTACGACATTCCTAAAATAGCTCAATATTCAAATTCGAAACTGTAATGGCCAAATTCTGAGGCTCGATATAATTAGGAATTAGCTATCACACCAATAAACCTGTAACAATACTCTAATATAAAGTAAGAAATGAGAACATGTATTTTTAGTGTGGAAAACCTTTGAACAGGTAAAAAACCACAGCCTCGTATGGAGAATTTCTGTAAAAATAATATCTATTGCTTGGAGTGGATATCTTTATTACAAGTGATCTCTAGAATATAGAAATGTTTTTGATCTCGTAATATGAAGTTTGAGTAATTTTTTTGGTCTCTGTCTCTTCGGGAACTTCTCATTTTATAGGCTTCTTCATGGCTCTTCATCGTGCTAGAGCACATTTTCCAAATAATATGGTTCGTGGTGGTTGGCTGAATAACTGACAAGTTTATGGGAGACAGGTGTCTTGATTGAATAACATTTTCCGGGTTTAGCTCAATCCACGTTCTTGAGTAGTTCGTGGGGCTGGTTGGAATGTTTGACTGGAGTGTTAAGTACTAAAATTGCGTAAGCCTGAGATGGAGGTAAATCGAACTGTATGAGCTCAATTATGAGTGAGGCCGAGGGATAAGTCCCTACAATCTCCCCCTCACAACCGAAGTCACGAGTGGCTTTGGTTGAGAAAGAATATGGTAAAAGTTTTAAATTTGAAATGGAGCAATGATGGCATTTGACTGGGTGGAAGTTAGGTAATATTGGGATGTGATGGGTATTAAATGACGATGCAGATGTATGTGACAGTTGCGTTTGAATAGTCACGTCCATAATAAATGATGATGTTTGGGAAAATATACCTACATAATAAAGTTAGGGTTATATAAAGAGTACCTTTATCAACTGCTTGGAAATATTCGTGCATGCGTAACTTTCTCTGAGATGGTAAAGACTCGAAGAATAGCTCTCGAAGAGAGGATTTCATCTGAAGCGTAGAGGCTAAAGTTGAAGAACTTTGTTGACCGGTCTTTGCAAATGGCGATACCAGCGCCTGTTCCTCCGACGTACCAAGGCTTGTCGAGAGAGGAACCGATTGAAGCTGAGGAAGATTTCTACTATAAGTGGAGATTTCATATCTTTGTCTTGACAGGCGAGAAATGTTGGGCCTGTCTCCGCACTCTTGCAAAAGACAGAGTTAGGGGTTCATATGCAGGGAAAGGCGTATCTGCGGGGCAGATATGTTGATTTCTTGTATTGCCTTCAATTCTAATGTAGAGCCCTCTTCTTCTCTACCAAATCTTCGGTGGTGGTGGTTATAGAAGAGGCCGTGATGGCAGTGGAGGAGGTGAACGGGAAGGAGGGTCCTGCTAGTGCATTTTCATCGTGTTTTTGCACTCAGAAGACCTTTTATCTTGTTTTGTGGGTGCCAACACTATGTCTACTGATTGCATAGTTCTTACTTGGTGCTTGACTGGGCTTCACCCGAGCCATGTGAGGGAAAATAATTGTTCGTTTCAATGTCTTCATTGCATCAGGGTGAAAAATTACTATAGTAAGAAGAACTAGAAAACATGATACCTCGCCGTACCTGAATGACCTGTAGCTTTTAACAAACAGGGGAAAACTTGTTATCTATAAAGTACCTAAAGTTTGGTACTAGACGGATAGTATTCTGTTGTATTCCTGTGGAAACTTGTTATCTGTAAATCGTATGTAATATATTTGATATGAATAAAAGTTGTTTTTTATGAAACTGTGTACAGAAAAACTTCTGGAATCGACGTGAATCATGTTGGGTATTAGTTGAATAACTGTCGATAAGTGATGAAATAATGTTGCAATGTTATTCGAACTGAGATTAATATGTGTTGTCAATGTCGTGCTGATATAAATTATTTATGTTTAACAAGCGAGGGATAGAAATTGTAGGAAATATGTAAGCTCGAGCTGTTATAGGTCGAAATGGGGAATACCTGTGGTAGTATAAGGCCGAATACAGTCGCAATTTTGTATACTGATAAAGGGATAAGTACGAATAATTGATTTTAGGATTTGGGGTTTCTGTTATGAGTTAAAAGATAAAAATCACATATTTTGAGGGGAAAGTTGGTGAGAAACGTATAAATATAGGTCTGATGAAAGAAAAATGAATGAGAGGTTAAGGATGGTACGGCCTGATCTGAGAAGATTCGTTCTGCGTGGAAGGATGATTGTCTATAAAAATTG
Source organism: Kingdonia uniflora (assembly GCA_014058105.1). Taxonomy (NCBI): domain Eukaryota; kingdom Viridiplantae; phylum Streptophyta; class Magnoliopsida; order Ranunculales; family Circaeasteraceae; genus Kingdonia; species Kingdonia uniflora. The sequence goes on from JACGCM010001802.1 coordinate 60,830, forward strand.
CAGCAGTTTATGGGAGGATCTTTGGTTCGTCTGGTTACGATGCTGAATTATGGGGAGGAAATGTGAGCTCGAGGGTTTAGATGGAAGGAGCAGGGAGTATGCTTATTAAGTTTTTGAGGTGTGTTTCTGAGGTAGATAGAATAGGTAGATTGAGAGAAGTTGGCTAGTTTAATTGCTAAAGTTTGAGAGTGAATGCGACGATCTGAGGACTGAAGAATAATGTGATTGGATGGTGTGTTAAGTGTGTGTCTTATGAATAATATAAATGTTGTGAATGCAACAAAAATAAAGTAAGTCAATTCGACCCTCTAAAAGGCGAATCTATTTTGAGACTGTTTTAGCAAAAAATTTAAATAAATTTGAACATTTGTACAATTTAAAAAATGACGTCAGTCACTATAAGTATGATAAACAAGGATTGAGAAACAAAAATATGAAAATGAAGAAGCTTTTAGTTTTGTTTTGTATGCAAAAGGAAATAGAGCTTTGACATCGTACAGTATGAGTCATCATGAGTGAGGGATGGTCTGGAAAAAATATGGAAATAGGGAGAAAAAATATGTTAAAAAAATACGGGGAGTTGTAATGATGGAAAGGTGGTTTTATTGAAAAGGTATAAGGCGTCTGACATGGAGAGTGGAAAGGACGCCTCTATTCTGGAATCGAGGACGGTTTGTGCGAGGAGCAATAAATGCAAGCCATAAGAGAGAGAAAGGATAAATAGTTCTTCTTCATCTCCAAACAAATATTTTATCACAAAAAACTTGGAGAGCACTCAAAGAGAAAGACAAAAAATCTGGGGATTCGATAAAGAGTGATCTGAAGGCGATAAACGGTTGAGGAGGGCAAAAGATTCTAGATGTTGTTGGTGGCAATACAGTCGCATTGTGAGGGGAATGCTTGACTCTACTACCGATTCTCATTCAGGTACTGAAGGTTATTAAAGATATATGCGATATATGTTGATTTTCTATAGTTAATGATTTATGTTATACGTGAATGATTTATCAGAGATATATGTTGTATATATATATATATATATATGGAACAATGATAAATACCTTAACCTGTATGTAGGTCGAGCATGAGAGGCATCCTTGTAGGCCGAAAACGAGCATGTAAAATCTGTTTTTAGGATAGGCAGTTCGTCTGTTAATGAGGTTTAGACCTCCGGTCGGACGAAGGAGTCTAATAGCGAAGGGGAAGGAGGTTTGGAATAATTCTCGGGTTTCCTTAGTTAGTTGGTGTCTTATCCTCCGGGTTCTGATGCCTTTAGAGAATTTTGTAAAGCCAAGGCGGCTATAGGAGGGAAGTGGGGTAAATGTATAGAGTTTGTCAGTAGGCAGTTTAGGGGTTGTCTGGTAACAGAGGGGGAAGAGTATTTCTATCTGTTGGCATATTTTGAAGTAGAAAGATTAGATAGGGGTATAGATGAATCGATCTCGCTAGAGAATTTCGATGGGGATGTCCGGAGTGACCTCTCAGAGGGCTTTCTGTCTTACCTATCTTAATTAGAGTATGGGTTAAGCCTTCCCCTTACGAATTTGGCGAAGGGGATTATGAATACAATTGGGGCATGTCATGTTCAAATGAACGAGAAGATGTAGGAGGTAATAACTATGTGTGACCATCTGAATGAAAGGTGGGAAAAGGAGGAAAAAGTGAGGAGCATAACCCCTGAGGATATTCTACAGTTTTATGGGGTGAAGAATTTTAAGGCCAGTGGGGGGGTCGTATTTCAGTGCGAGTGTAACTCGGCATTGTTTTTTCGATCTGAATTCAGCAGGTCGAACCTGGAATGAAAAAATAATATGGGTGAAGGGTAATTGCCTTCAAAGAGATGATGAAGAACCTTTGGACCATCAATTTAGATCTGTAAAGCAAAGTAAGTATAGACATGCATTGATCAAATTATTGTAATATTTTGTTGACAACTGTAGTTGATAGTAAAATGTGTTATTGCAGGTGTGAAATCTAAAGTGGAAAGTAAATAATCCCTGTTGGACGAAGTTCTGGAGGAGGAGAGTAAACTTGAACTCGTTTTGGAGGCACTCGGCCTGAGTAGAAAGAAGAGAGTTGACAGTAGGCCGAACAGGGTTTGAAAGGCTCAGTCTATTAGGTCGATGAAGGAGAAAGGCCAGTCAGGGGTGAGGGGGTTCGAACTAATTTGTCCAAGACTCCCTGAATTGGAAGTTCGGCTCAGCCGACTGTTGTCAAGCAGAGCAAAGTAGCTCAGCTATTTCCAAAGAAACGGATTCTAAAGACTCTACCGGCCTCGGGTACCACTAGAAGTGGTGAGGTCGCGAAAGATAAGAGAATGAGGGTCAAACCCTCAGGGAAGTCAGGAAAGAGGGTTGTCAAGGGACGATCTGCTTCAGTGGATGACCTCAAAGAGGTCGAGGAAAGGGCTAGGTTGGCGATTCTCCAAGGAGGGGAAGATACAAGCCAAATGGTAAGTTTATATTATCAAAAAAAAATGTTTAATATACTTCTAGCTAATAACTGAGATCGATATAACTTTTACAGGTTGCTCGTCTTGTCAAGGGGATGTAGCTCGGTATTGAAGAAGAAAAATCCAAGCTAAAAAAGGCGAAGAGCGAGCTGGAGAAAGACCTAGCTCGAGCCAAGAGTGAATCCCTGAAGGAAGTCGGGCAACTGAAGGCCTCTCACGTCGTAGTGATCGGTCAGCTATAGGTCAAGGCAAAGGCCAATCTAGACGAGATAGTTGTGGAGCATGACAGGCTAGGTCAGTACTTGATGCTGAAGGGCTATTCTGAGGAGGAGGTGGATGCCATTAAGGCTGACACATATGTTAAGGAAGAAGATGAGAAGGTGGAAGTGGTAGGAGTTGTGGATGGTGTCTCCCGCCAGATAGTGCTTGACAACTAAGGGGATGATGTCGAGCTCCTAGAAGGTGGGAGTGAGAAGGTAGGGTTGACATGTGTGTAGTATAAATATATGTGAGTTTGAATTGTGTGTGAGGATGAAACTTTTTTAGATTGACTTTGTTTATAAACGTCTTGCAGGCAGTTAGAGAGATGAGTCTTAGAATAAGCGACCTAGAGTCTGGGCTTGCCAGTGAAAGAAAGACCTCTAAAGCCTTGCTGTCTGCGCAAGCGGAGCTGAAGGTTAGATCGGCATAGGTTTTTTGACTTGCATGTTAAACCAATGTTAAGTTATCAAGTCAACAGGATACAAATGCATGGCAAAAATCTAACGATATTATTACAAAATAGTATGTCAAAAGTGTGTACCTTGTACGTTGTTAGAAGATTCCTGTAGGGCTCATTTGAGAATAGAGTCCAAACTTTTAGTCTAATAAATACTTTGAAGCAGATGTTTAGAAATCACATAGTCTCTTAGAAATGTAGTATGTATATATTAGGAATTAGATTTCCTGAATCGAACTGTACTAAAACTTGTTATATCTCCCAGGTCGAATTGGATTCATCTCGCGCACGTGAGGAACACGGACTCATGTGCAATCGGGAATTTACAGAGCAGTTCTATAGAATGAAGGAGGCAAACAAGAACAGAGAGGATCAATACGTAAAAGTGCATTTCAGACTTGAGAAGTTGAATCAGGCCATTACCGACCTTACTCATCATAACGTGCCGAAAAACTTCAACATCTGGCTCAATACCGTATTCAGACGCTAGAACAAACAAAGGAACAATCTCGATCTGATCTTTTAAGATATAGGAACGAGCTGGAGCGAATGAGACAAAAATTTGTTGAAAAGGACAATGAGCTGAGCGTAGCTTGAGAAAATCTATCGACTTCGGAGGCCACAGCGAAACATTTGCAAATAGCCCTCCCCGTCAAGGATATGGAATTCCTAGAGATGCAGCGAAGGTGCGATGACTTAAATGAGAGAGTTGCTTGACTTAAAGCTGAAAAGGACCAAGCCATTGTTCGTGCCAAGATAGCCGAGGCTAGAGAGCGCTCAGGGGGAAGTAGAACTGAGGTTAAGGCTCCTTTAGATTGAGGGGATGTAGTTAGTCTCTCAAGTCGAATCAATGAGCCAGAAAGTGACATATCTCAAATTCAAGGGCATATTTAGAAGGGAAATGAAAACTTGAGGGAATACGAGCATAAGTTGGATGCTGCTCTTATCAGGGAGAAAGTTATGGAAGGGGATATCAAAGCAAACGACTTTCTGGTGAAGCGGAAGGAAGAATTATTAAAATATCTGCCGGCTAGGGAAGAGTTGAATGCAGAAATTGAGAGACTTCGTGTTCGGGTAGTAGATTTAGAAGCCATAAACCTAGCTGAGTTGGCAAAGTATATTGCCAAATTGGAAGAAGATGTCATTTATCGTGATAAGGTCGATGCGGAAATAATTTAATGGAAGGATAATTGCGCTAGGTTAAATTCACGCCTCGAGAGGTTGAAGACGAGATTTGCAACAGCGGCAGTACCTGGTATGTTCGATCTAACCTGTTAAGGGTGATCATTGCATATTTTGTAGAGGAAGTTAAAAGACTTGAGTCATAACGAGATACCTTGCTCAAAACTATGTCAGATAAGAGATGCACTTATGAAGCTAAGATAGATTGAAGGAACTGTCTGGGCGCCGTGGGGACTCAACTGGGTCCTCGAACTGCTGAATCAATAGATCAAGGTAGAGGAATTGTGGCCCTCAAACTAAAAGAGAGACCTTTTGATGTGTGGGGAATCGCGGCTGACAGTACCTCAGCAGAAAATAATCTTTTGTAATATGAATTTGACCTGAAAATAAATAGTATATGTCGTAAACATAATGTAGTAGATAAAAGCTAGTGAGACCATTGCCTTATCTTGTGTCTGGTGGGGTCTTTGAAATAAAACAAATTTGTTACATTCGTTTTAATCGCAAAAATGGGTTGAGTTAAACCAAGTTGAAACTTAAATTGAACTATAGAAATGTCACGGGTATATTGAAGAGATGAAAGCTAGTATGACCTTTACCTTATCTTATACCTGGCTGAGTCTTTGATGTGAACCAAGTTTTTATACTTGCCACAATCGCAGAGATGTAGAAAGGCAGCTAAACCAAGTATTATCCTTGATATAGGCCTATAGAAATGTCACAAACATATTAAAAGAGATGAAAGCTACTATGACCTTTACCTTATCTTATGCTTGGCTGAATCTTTGAAGTAAACCAAGTTTTTACACTTGCCACAATCACAGAGATGTAGAGAAGCATATAACCCAAGTATTATCCCATATCTAGGCCTATAGAAATGTCACAGACAAATTGAAAGAGATAAAAGCTAGTATCATCTAAGCTTTACTCTGTAAATGTGGACGAATGTTCATGAAGAGACCGATATTGTTCAAAAAAAACTTTCATTGATAAGTTTAAAATGTACATTGGATGGAGATAAGAATTTTACTTTTGGATTTGAAAAACAAACATCAAACAATGGAAATGGAGTAGTAAGACACCTAACGATAGTACCGTTTCAGTCGTTTAGTGTTCCAAGGATTTGAAACGGGAATTCCCTCTTCTGTCATGAGATAGTATGATCCCAGGCCTGAGAGACCTGTGAGAATGAATGGACCCTCCCAATTGTCAACTAATTTTCTAGCGTGAGGCTCTTTGCGATGTTGTAGAATCTCTCTGAGGACGAGATCCCTGATTTGGAAAGTACGGCTCCTGACTTGGTTATTATATGATCTGGCAAGCATATGATGATATCAACCTAGGTTAGCGATGGCGCATTCCCTGGTCTCATCTATCATATTGAGGTTACAAGCTAATTCGATCTCATTTTCCTCGTCAGTGAGCTCGTGATCACGAACTGGATGATGATATTCAGAAGGAATGACAGCCTCAGTGCCATAAGCAAGGAGGAATGGGGTACACCCAGTAGATTAACGTGGAGTGGTTCGATATGCCCACAAGATGTGAGGTAGTTCGCAAACCCAATTCCCTTTTTTCTGTGAGTGAAGCCATTTTTTAAGTCCATCCATGATGGTTTTGTTGGTGATTTTGGCTTGGCCATTGCCTTGAGGGTAGTATGGATTTGATGGTGAGTGGATGATATTGTGATTATTTAGGAAGGATACGACCTTTTTTCCCATAAACTGGGACCCATTATCGATATGAATTAGGTGAAGACACCCGAACCGAGTGATTATGTAGTTCCAGATAAAAGAGATAACCTCCTCTTCTCTGGTTCGACATTATAGAATTGCTTCTACCCATTTTTCAAAGTAATCGATAGCTACGAGTAGGTGACGGCGATTACCTGGAGAGTTAGGGAATTTTCCGACAAGGTCAAGTGCCCATCTTTTGAACGGCAAGAAAACCTTGCTTGCATGGAATTTGAGCGCAGGGGCGCGTATCATATGTCCATATCACTAGCAGGTGTCGCACCTGCGGGAATACTCTTCTGCTTGCTTGTGCATGCCGGGCCAAAATACTTTTTGAGTTATAGCTCGATTAGCCAATGATCGACCTGCAACGTAGGAGCCACAAGTTCCTTCGTGTAGTTCACAGAATAGTTCATCTATTTTTTACTTTGAGAGGCACTTGAGGTAAGGCCCTATAACAGAATGGCGGTAAAGCATACCGTTCTAAGTAATGTAACACTTCGAGTTATTGATTAACTGTTGGAGTTCTTTCAGATCTGTTGGGAGTGGTCTGTTATACTTGTTGTTGACACCAAGGTAGGCTAAGAAAGGCTTTTGCCAATCGTCGTCTCCCCCTTTATCACCCCTAGTGTTGATCATGCATTCAGATATGCGATCAATGCTGGGGGTTGAAATAATTTTGATCTGGAGATATCGAGCTTATGTACCCAAGGCCCCAGCTAGATATGCTAAGGAATCGGTGTATCTTTTTTCACCTCGAGGAAGATATTCAAGAGTTGATTTCACAAACTTACTCATTCTATCTACAACGAGGGCTGCGTATTCGATCATCTTCCCGTTCTTCTTGCATTGCTCGGAATAATAATGATCGATGAGTAATGAATCTGTGTAAACTAAGAGCTTGAGGACCTTGAGCTCAAGTGCGAGGTCGAGTCCGTAAATGATAGCTTCATACTCGGTGACATTATTTGAGGCCTCAAAATCCAAGCGGATTGATTTTTCAATTCTGTCATTTGAAGGGGTAATCAAAACGATCCCGATTCCTGACCCCGCGGGTCCTGCTAATCTATCTGTGATAAGCAACTACCCTGACGTAGTGATCCAGTCAGCTCATTTGTCAAATGGCTTGGGAGTTGGATTCTCTGGCGTGCTTTCGGTAAGGTATGGGTCATTTTCCTCCCACTCAGGATCTTCCACTAGAAAATCCGTGAGAAAATTGGCAATGGCCTGGCCTTTTTCAGAATGACGTTGTTCAAACTTGATATCATATTCGCCTAAACTGACTAACCATTGTTACACTCTTCGTGGCTTCTCTTTTTTGGACAAAATTTTCCGAAGTGGGTAGTTCGTCATAACTTTGACGGAATGTGCTTGGAAGTAGTGCTTGAGTTTTTGCAAAGTGTAAACAAGGGTGAGAATAAGTTTCTTAATTTTAGAGTACCTTGTTTCTACTGGTGTAAGTATTTTGCTGATGAAGAGGACTAGTTTCTCAATTTTCCCTTCCAGGCGAATATGAACCAAGCTGAGAGAAGTGTCTGTGACTGCTTGGTTGATTATTAGTTCCTCATTTTCTACTGGGGTACTCATTATGGGAGACCTCCCCAAATAGATTTTAATATCCTGAAAGGCTGCTACGCATTCTGGTGTCCATGTGATTTCTGCCGTTGGCTGAATCACTGGACGTACAGGCAGGGGATGATGAGTTCTTGTACCTTCACTCAAGCGATCTCGTGCTGGAACTTGATGTAAAGGTCGCTAGTCTTGCTCCTGACGGACGGAAATTTGATGACCTCAACTGATTTCGGATTGAACTTCTCCCCCCAAATGGATGGAGGGCCGCAGTTCGTGTGGTAGATTTCTAGAAATGGCATTACTAGTGGCTCCCCAAGGTCTCAATCTTTCCCTTGCCAAAATGTGGGAGGTTTCTGGAAGTTGATCGCCACCTCTGGCTGGAGAAGCCTGCTATGTATTCTACAGAGCCTCGAGTCCAGTTTGCATCATCATCATCTGATATTCGTGTTGTTTGAGCGCTGTCAAACGAGCTTTTTGTTCTACATCGAGCTCTTTCTCTTGGAGCTCGCGATCCTTTGTCAATTGAAGTTCGAGTTCGGGGAATTTTTTTGCCTCAGCATGGAGATTAACCCGTAACTGAATGAGTTGCCCTGGATCCACAGATATTTCGAGCTGAGTTCCTACGGCCTGTCGTCTGGAAGAAACCATAATTAAAAATTGTAGTGAAAGACTACCTTAGGATATCGTGGAAATGTAATCTTTTCCATAGACGGCGTCAAATGTAATGGCCAAATTCTGCAGCTCGATATGATTAGGAATTAACTATCACACCAATGAACATGTAACAATACTCTAATATAAAGTAAGAAATGAGAACAAGTGTTTTTAGCGTAGAAAACCTCTGAACAGGTAAAAAACCACGACCTCGTATGGAGGTTTTTGTAAAATTATCTTTATTGCTTGGAGTGGATATATTTATTACAAGTGATCTCTAGAATATAGAAATGCTTTTGATCTCGTAAATAAGAAGTTTGAGTAATTTTTCTGGTCCCTGTCACTTCTGGAACTTCTCATTTTTATAGGCTTCTCCATAGCTCTTCATCGTGCTAGATCACGTTTTCCAAATAATGTGGTTCATGGCGGTTGACTGAATAACTGACGAGTTCGTGGGAGACAGATGTCTTTGACTGAATTACGTTTTTTGGGTTTAGCTCAACCCACGTTCTTGAGTAGTTCGTAGGGCTGGTTGGAATGTTTGACTGGAGTGCTAAGTGTTAAAATTGTGTGAGCTCAATTATGACTGAGGTCGAAGGGTAAGTCCCTACATAAACTATCTACACAGTTGTTAAAATCAAACAGCTATCATCCACAATATCTGCCACACAAGCAGTAAAACAGAACACTATATTCTTATTTATTTCAGTTCGCAGCATCAACATGCCTCATTTTATATTTAATAGTATACCAAAGCAGAATACTGAAAATAGATTACTTATTTATTTTTGAGCTCTCACAGTTTAAAATTATAGTCACATATAGTTACATTTAAAATAGCCTGGATGATTCACCACACCACATGGTATTATCTCCCCTCCTGCTTCTCTCTTGTCTTCTTCTGGGAGCTTGTCCCGTGTGATCTCTCAAAGAGCTTCTTCTCGTAAAGTTACATCCATCAACAACTCACGAAACACATCACACTAAAAAAATTGATCAACCTCTGCATGCCTACCTTCATCATCTAAACCATCTATTTTCAGCGACCACCTGGGAAGCACAGCATCATAAAGTAAATGACAAAAGTATTGTTTACGAAGTTCAGCAACCTTGATATGGAACCTACCTTCTACTGCATGACGCACACGCTGAGAGCGCGTCCTAACCATGGGTTCTCACTCTACCTCAACAGAAAAATTGTCTCTGGCAGAAGATACAAGACATAGAAACCAAGGTTCACTACTTTATATAGCCAAACTGAAGATCTCTGAAGATCTAAGTCGCCCCGCAGATTTTGCTGAAAGATATATTGCGCAAATTTTCGAAAACACAAATATCAGCAGAAGCTAGAAAATATTATGACATGTCATACTTTCCAAGTTATGAAATATCTCCTTAGATTTTATGTGTACAGATCTAGAGATTGCAACATACAAATCAAACATGTCCAACGGTAACACCTACAGGCAGATATCAGTTAATTCCATACGGCTAGACATTTTCCAGCCAATTTGAATCAGTAGCTTACATGCATACACATACCCATACAACCACCCAATTATCTTAAACCAATTAATTACTTACTCTCACCACCCGACCTCTTCATATTTTCGTACTCCTCTATTTTTTTCAAACCTCAACTTCCACTACCCTTTACAGATATACACACTGAGATCCTTACAATTCGATTTGTCCAGTAGTACCCCATAACAAACTAACATTCCGCATACCTACATATTTACAGACTTCAATTTTGGCAAAGAAAGCTATATATATAAATTGAGAAGTTCGAAACACAATATCAAAATGATAGAACGAAGATTTTTCATTAATTCGAATATTTCTTACAGACTAGTTTACAGATAACAGATGTTCTAGACAGCTCACAGATTACTTTACAAACTATATCAAGTTACTGTTAGAAACACTTCTCAGCACCCACCGAGGAAGAAGATGCAAAATTGAAGCAACTTCCAAACTCTGATCCCCTGCATGAATGGGCCAGGAAATAGTGGAACTGGAAATCACCGAAAGAGTTACGGCACCGATAGTAGGATTTTTTTCATGACCAATTTATATGGTCCCTGGAAGAAAAACCTCCTCCACCACTATCTCTTCCACCATAACCCCCACCACCCCCCATGACAGAAAAGGAAGAAAGATCATATTTCTTATAAAGGACCCACTCACCAGCAGGGTACCGACAAGACTCCCTCGAACGAATGCCTGCCACATCATCTTTAGCTGTAACAACTTCCTCTACTAGCAGCCATAGCCCATTTTGATGCTCCCTCTCCAATGCCAGCCAATAATGAAAATGCACCATTTGAAAATAGTTCACTTCTGCCTCCAACACCTCCTCATAGGATATCCCGTGAAAGGTAGGGGATACCAAAATTATCATTAGCAAGTGCAAGGGTTGGTGACCATAATATCTGACATAGAATTCTTCCATCTTCACTCGAATCTTAGCCTTCCGAGACTGTTGCCTCGTTGTAACCATGTCCTCAACACTCATAAGTTTCTAAATTACAGCAAGATAGTTAATGCAAGAGAGATATATAAGAAAATTTAGGAAGAATACTTGGTTCACCACATACCAGTCAGAATCCTCTTTATATTACTATCAGCATTAAAGTCGACTGTCCAAATTCCTAACATCAAAAGAATTTCCCATGCAACAAAATTGACTAGAACCATTGGTTCTAGAAAACCCAAAAGCCACAAATAGATATTCATGAAGATGCTTTGGAAATGATTCTTAAGTATTAATTGCAATATTAAATGAAGCTTCTCAACCAACACCACTCCCTAACAATGCTTTCGTACTGTTGGCTGAGAGGGGGCGATTATAGTGGCTTATTCCACATCTCGAACTCATGCTTCATCTTCAACCATCATACGACCACTCGACCTTATCAACATAACATATAGCACTATAGAGTTCTAGTCATCATTTTCAACCTCTACATCAACAGTTCGAGTTAAGCAAACGTACTGTGATTAATGAAGCCGTTACAAAATAGTAAGATCAGACCGTTACACAATCTGTTCAAAGATTATCAAATATACATTGTAACGTTTGCCATTAAGGATAATAATGGTCATATTATAAGACTTATAAATAGAACCTGAGAATATCAGATGGAGGATGGATGAATGCTCACTCAAACTCTATACTAAAATTAGGCTATTATAATAGGTGTACTGATAAACTATATAAGAGATAAAGAGAGAGGTAGTCTAAGTGAATGCTTCAACAAGCTAGATTGATAAAGAGTGTGACATAACTAGCTAAATAAAAGGGGCGGGAAATAATTTTGGCTAATATGTCGGTAGGTTGCCTCCCAATAAATGCTAAATTTAATGTCTTCAGCCAGATGTTCACATGCCCAAACATAGATGTTTGCAAGATAGCAAGTTGGGAGTGTACGTAGCTGTAACTCATTAATAGGGTCATCGATGTACATAATCACTTCCTTATGCCTGAAGTTCTCATTATAGGATTTTAATCGATGACTATTGACCTTGAATATGCCCCCATTTCTAAGATTAATGATTTCTACTGTCCCATGTGGGAATACAGTCAACACGGTATAGTGTCCTCTTAGACGTAATCGTAACTTTCCTGGAAAGACACGGAGACACGAATTGTATAATAGAATTTGTTAATCCGGCCTGAAACTTTTCCAAAGAATGTATTTGTCATGAAAGAATTTGTTTTTCTCTTTCTAAATTTCTGCATTTTCATAGGCTTCTCACCGAAGTTCTTCTAACTCGGATATCTAAAGTTCAGGAGTTTTACCTACACGTTGGATATTAAAATTGAATGCTCGAGTGGCTTGATATGCTTTATGGTGAAGTTCGATTGACAAGTTGCATATTTTACCATATAGGAGGCTTAATGGAGGCATCCCAATTGATTTTTTGTATGCCATTTGATATGCCCATAAGGCATCATTGAGATGGAATGCCCAATCTTTGCGGTCTGGTCAAACAATTTTTCCTAGAATACTTTTTACTTCTCAATTGGATAGTTTGACCTGCCAACTTGTCTGTTGATAAGCACATATTTGTGCAGAATTTAAGCCTCTTTTACAAAGATTTTTGGCTGTTCTAAAACCCTTTTTATATAATTATTACCTAGTTACCTCATTTTTGGGTTCTCTAGTCTACTAAAGTCAATTTGATAAGAAAATAGCCAAATCAGATAAAAAAGACTACATAACCGCACTGAGGTTCTCTATCAGTTCAGCATATCTGTTTCAATCCGAATTGGACTATTTTGGATCTCTGAAAACAACAAAAAACATCACTGAGGCAAGGGAACAAGTGGTTGGACCTAAAATCATAATCTACCAGGCAAATAAAGAAGAACCCTAAAAAGGAGAAGATCTTAGCCACCACTCACTAGTAACCGTTGTGGTCAAGAAGGGTACCTCACCGATAAACGTCGACAACTTCACTGCTGGAGAAGACATGGGGGGTAGTTAGGATATTTCATAATCATGATTTATCTATTTAATGTTCTGTTATCCCTCTTAAAACTTACTTTTCGCTTTTGTAGGGTTTTAGAGAGCTTGAGAACTGAGTTTGTATCTTTAAACTTAGTTTTAAGATTTAATGGAAGTATATTGTTCTTCAAATGTTTTGGATTATTAACATTAACCTTCACACTAGATCTGAGGAGAAAGCTCTCTAGGTGTATGTAAGGATTTTCTTGCAGGTAATAGGTATGACCTAGAGGTCTTTGACTAGAGAGGTTGAAAGCAATTCTAACCTGGTAAGGAATCGATATCCTGAACAAGGAATTGATTTCTCCGGTCACTTTGTAACCTCTAAACCTAAGGGTTATACTTGTCTTCATAAAATTAAAAATAAAATCTAGGTCAGCAACCCAGGATTTTTGTTTAGACCTTAGCAGGCTAAACTTTCTGAATTGTTCTTCACGGAAAGATTAGAAAAGAATTTTAAACCCCTCAAATTTTGATGCAAAAGAAAGAATTTGAGGATAAAACCAAAAACCTATTAAATTAAACCCTAATATATATGTTAATATAGAATAGACTTCGAAGGTCTAATTACCCTTAATACTCAAATTAAATGCCTAGATTAAATGTAGAAGTTCGACAAACAAACCCCCCCCCCCCCATTTCCCTTAAATTTTAGTTTACCCTAGAATAGCGTACCTTTCCATGGATTGACACCCTACTTGCCCTTTATTATATTAATTTATTAAGTAGGATTTTGAATAGACTAACGACGGTTTATAACTGACGTCATTGCTAGGGAGGTAACGACAATTTCTAGGTTAGATAAAAATCTTAGATTAGGTTTTATGTAAGATTTTACTGATTTTTAGATTTTTGTAGGTTAAATAAGGCTTTGTTGGTATAGAAAATAAGTGAGATGGACTTAGAATTAGGGTTCAACTAACCTCATGAACAATCAAAAAAATTATAAGAGACAGGGGTCCCACCAACAAGTGATCGCCACCGGCCATAGGCTCGTATTTTTGGGTTTTTACTCCTCAGACCCTAATTAGAATAAATTATTGATCATTGCATTGTTTAAGTTTGCTTAGGTCGATGGAAAAATTGATCTCTATTTCGAACCCCTCTCTGCTTAATATTTGGGTAAAAGATAGCATAAGCTAATATATGATGTCCTTATTTATTAATTAGTTAAGCAAAACTAAAATTAAAACAAAAAATTTAAAAAAAAAATAGGTAATCGTAATTATTTTCTAAGGATAACTTAATATTAGTAATTAATTATTATTCTAACACTAATACTTTATTATCATTTTTAATAGTAAAAGTAGTGGTGTGCCATTTTATAAAATTACAAATTAGAAAATTAGTTAGAAGTAGTACCATATTATTAGAATAAAATTAGGTAGGACTCCTAGGATACATTAATTAGTTTATGAGAAGTTAGCCTCGCAAGGGAAACTGCTTTAATCACGAAGACTCACCTTTAGTTTACTCTATGATAGCAAGAAAACCCCATGGTTGAGATAGAAGGTATCATCTTCTAGAACAAGCCAGACCAATGGCAACTAAAACCTTTGTCAAATATTCTAGTCTTGTACCCAGGACAACCCCTTCTTACATTGTGTTGCCTGAGCTTTCGACTGGAGCGTAACAATTTAAGCTGAAAATTGGTGTTATCAGCGCCTTACCTTCTTTTCGCGGTCAAGATCATGATGATCCTTATCTTCACCTCACTGAGTAGAAAGTTCTGTACTACACTTTACTATAAAGATTACACAGATGACTCAGTACAACTGTACCTCTTTCCCTTATCCTTCAAAGGTAAGGCTAAGATTTGGTTGTACTCTCTGACTCCATAAATCATAATGACTTTTAAGATGTTACAAAAGGCTTTCTTAAGAAAATTCTTCCCTATGCATAAAATGACAGTTGGGAGAGATACAAAAGTCTCTTACTTAAGTGCCTACATCACGAACTAGATCTATGGCAGCAAGTACACAGTTTCTATAATGAGATGTACCAAATTAGCAAACTAATGGTATATTACAATTATGGAGGTTCCATAATCTGTAAGTTATATACTGAGGCATGGGAACTCTTTGAAACCATAGGTGAAAATTCATTCGAACAGAACTACCCAACTCAGAGAAATAGTGAACCTAAAAAAGGAGGGCTCCTTAAGTTAAATACTAGCACCATTATCCTAGCTATTATCAATTTGCAAATAAGCCTACTCAAGAAGATGAGTGATGATTTCATCAAACCAACTCCACCTTCAGCTCAGCAAGAGACATGTAGTTACTACTGCAGTACTACTCATATCTCATACACATCTCCTACCGTTTAACTTGACCTGGTAATTAAAGAAGAGGAAGTTCACGCATTCAGCACATATAATCAAGGAATCTACATAACTCATTCTGATCCTTTGTATCGTAACATCCCAACTTGTCTTATAGAACTGGACAACATCGAGGAAAACCTATTGGTAACTCAAACATGTGATAATTGTAATACTAAAGGCCACAACAACAATATCAATAGCCGCAACATCAATACTACTAGTCGTAGCAATATCAGCCACAACAAATTAAGACTAAGAGGATTGGAAACCCTGAGCAAATACTTAGCACATTCATGCAACAAACGAATTTTTCCCTTAACCGTTAACTCATCGAGTAAGCCAGATGGACACGACTATTTCACAATTCACAAAAGATTTTGCTAGTTGTGAACAAGGAAAACTACCTAGGCATTCTGAAGCGAATCCAAAAGGACAATATGGAGTGGATTCCAGTAAGAACGTTAAGCCAACTGAATAATGCCATGCCATTATCACTCTTAGGTATGGCACAGCTGTTGGCAATCAAGTAGCAATGCCACCCGAGGAACAACAAATAATATAATCGTTGAAGGCGAGCTAATACAACACGTGGAAAAAATACCTGTCCAAACTCAACCAAACGAGTATATACCACCAATCTCATACCCTCAGAGGTTGTAACCAAGAGTATCAAAACCACATTATGATGAGCTAGTTGAGACATTTAAACATGTTCACATCAACACTCCACTGCTCAAAGCTATTAAATAAGTCCCTTCATGCGCTAAATTCATAAAGGAGGTATGCGCGTGTAAAAGGAATCTCAATGTCAATAAAAAGGATTTTTAACAGAAATAGTGACACTGCCAAAGCTTAAAGATCCTAGATGTATGAAAATCTCATTCACCAAGAAGCACACGCAATCGACAAGGCCCTTCTAGATTTATGGATGAACGTTAATGTCCTTCCATATCATGTTTATCAGCAGCTAGGACTTGGGAATTTACAGCCAACAAAGATGTCTTTACAAATAGTAGATCAGTCTCTCAGGTATCCAAGGGGATATTAATGGATGTATTCATACGAGCTAAGGGTTTGGACTTCTTAAAGATACCACAAAGACATCAGATCTAGGAAGGGATATACCTGTCATATTAGGGAGACCATTTCTTGTTATTGCGCATGCGGTGGTAAATTGTCAGTTAGGCGTCCTATGCTAACCCTGTCCTTGGGAAGTATGAAAAAAAAATATTGGACGTCTTCAATAATACATATGCAACATCAATTTCAGACAAGATAGAAGATTATAGTGTAATTTATATCTCAATAAACAAATTATCCAAACCTAGGGAAACCCACGGTAGTGAGATCCACCTGAAAAAGCGTACAAGGAACGTTATTACAGATTACCTTTCTCAAACGTCACTGACTAGCAACTTAAGTTCACCCTACTATCAGTACATCCATGGTTTAAAAAAGTAAAAAAAAAAATTTACAGGTAAGCTGCCTCGCCATTCGTCCCCAAAAGTGAAACAAGATTCTCTTCAACAGGTTAAGAACTTTGCTTAGGACGAGCCATATATTTATAGGATGGGTTCATACCATATTATTCGTATATCCATAACCAACGAGGAAATACCAAAGGCTTTATCAGGTTGCCATTTTAAAGCTTGTGAGATGTTTCATGGCAATAAATGGACAGTCGCAAAATACTTTAGAGCGGATTAATCTGGCCGTCATTGTTTAAAGATGCCCACTTATATTATCTAAAATGCCCAGCGTGGCAATGTTCCAAGAATAAGCACAGTAGGGCGAATGAATTCTCTAGACCCTATACCTGTAGAGATTTTTAAGGTATAGAACATAGGATTTATTGGGACATTTCTACCATCACAAGGTAATTTGTTCACATTAATCATTGTGAACTCCAAGTCAAAATGATCTCAAGCCATTATATGCCCCTCACAACATGCCAGCCATATAAATGCAGCTATTTTAACAGTTTGTTTGGCCTCAGATGGTCATTTTCCACCAAGACGAACATCACCAACACTTTTAGCAGTAGACCTCTATATACTATAAAATGACTACTTCAACAAAATATATGTGAGAGGGACAACAAGAATTGGCCAAGGTACAATACATCCTGAGTGAGAGCATCCATAAACAACTTAAAGACTGGTCATGCAACCTTGAGTATTTTCTATGGCCGCACATGGTGATATATCTTGATGGCCCTCTAACCTAATCTCTAGGAGCAAACCCTGAGAACGAAAATCACAATATTGCCCAACTCTAAGTTTGGGGGTAGTCACGTCTGGCCGAAGACATTAAACTTAACGCTTATTGGAAGGTATCCTGAGTGCTACAAATTGTCTTTGTGATCCACAGCATTTTTCAAGTCCAGTAGTCAGTTAATTAGGTATTCTGGACTATATTTTTCGGTGAGAAAAAATATCATAAAGGGCAAACACAATGGTGTACATAATTTAAGACATGGGTGTACATATAAAGCTTCTATATGATCATAACATAAGTAAATGTCAAGTATACCCCTCCACTTCAAATTTGAATTTAAAAGCCAAGTATTTGAATTTCCCACTTAGATTGTGAGAGTAATATTAGGAACATACCCATGTGATTTGGTTCACATGGGGACATGGGGTTAAGAGTGGGTTCCCATTACTTAACTCAAAGTTACCCTATTTATACAAATGCCACTCTCCCATTCAAAATTTGAAATGCAAGAGGATTCCTCTATAAATAAAAGGGGTACACACCCATTCTGCTACAATTTCATCTTCTCTCTCTCTCCCTCAAACACCCTATCAACAACTACACTACTAATAGTGTCAACCAACCAGCGATCCCCGCCCACAACAAGCGATCACCAACCACTAACTGAGTTTGTGCTTTACCACTCTTTTCTAGCTTCCTTACACTCTCTCAACTTTGTTCAAGGCCAAAATGGGGGGAGGGGGGGAATATGGTGGAAAATGCTTTGTTTTACCACACCGAAGTCTCATCCATTAAAAATAGAGACTACTCTACTATGTGGAGGGGGACAAGTAGTGTTCGAAGCTCGTACGATATTTCTACAAGAACCTCCCGAATCCCGACTTGAAGAATTGCATGGTGACGCACGAATGGGGAAATCATTACTACGTCATATCCCGTAAAACTCTCTCCGATGCCAACTCTATCGCGGAAAAATATCCTAGCTTCAACAACATAAAGCACTCCACTTGTCATAGTTCTGCCACATTTGTGGATGTGCCTTATAGCAGGGACTTCGACAGCAATGGAATTAAAGCTAACTCTCTACACCACAACCAATTCATGGTGTCTAAATGGTACTCCACTAGCATCCATCCATCTCTCCACCAAATTGATGCCTACGATGTCTTCCTTCACTTCCTATTTCGTCTACAAGAGGGGGGTGCTTCTTATAATAATCCTTGGACTGTGATGAAGCCGGCCATTAAGGTTATAGCCAAGGGTCGACCTTCGAAGAACTACCCCAGGGTTTTCCCCATTATCATCACAAAGTACCTCACTACTATCGATCCTCACACCATCTCCTAAGCGGTGTCAGTGAATATTGGAGAACAGAATACACAGGCCTCTATGGAAAAATAAGTTCAAAAACCATGGATATAAGCACGCAGGCTAAAACCTAACAGGATAGTTTGCCCTATCTAAGAAGAATGCGAGTGTACTCTAGGCCCCGTCTTCCCTACCAAGGGAAGATGAACTTGTTCACATCCAAGACCCCACGACTGGAAACGCTATGGGGACCATGGCTAGAGGATGTGTCATTCCTGAGAGGCTTCTCAACGTGGGCCGCAATACAATGAAGACCACCAAAAAGTGTCAAAAGGACACCTTTGACTTCACCTCAAGCACGAAATCCCATCTCTGAAGTATCTCTCAACGTAATAAGGTTAGACCTTCTCAAGCACATTCATCTCGTTGTCGCCGCTCCACAAGCTCAAGAAGTGAAGAATAGAGCCCCTTTATCTTGTTTTTCCCTTTCCAAGGATTGAGTCTAATGTGTTTGTATTTGTGTTTGTGTTTGTGTTTATGTTTGTTTTTATTTTCCAAAGAAAATGTCTGATAAAATATCCAAAATGTCATGTGTTTATTTCTCGTTCAAGGCATGTCATATAACCTTTCATTTTAATGAATAAATTCTCAATTCCTATCATAAAATGTGGTACATTCAAATTCAGTTACACCTAAGTCTAAATATGGATCAAACTTTGCTTTATCCCCCTAATATTGGTAAACCCTAAAATTTTGTAGTTTTCAGCATTCAAATTTTCCAATTTACAGAGGCTAGGGGGTTAGGAATTGGTAAAAACTTAAATATTAAATTTTTTATATAATTGAATCCTCTTTCTGAAGATATTGAGCTCACATCATTATGATCAATATTGAGGGAGTTATTAATGCTTTACTCAACACAGTTAAAAAAAAAAGCAAAAAGTGAATACCGATTTGTTTGCAATTTATTGAAGCTGTTAGACCAAGGTTTAGGAAAAAGTCATAAGTTTACATTAAAGAGCTTTTCATGACCTATCTAAATTATGCTAGAACATGTTTTTACAACATACCTTTTTTGAGTTATGACTTCATGCATTTAGGGTACCGTTAGGTAAAAATTTGGATTTTTCACTTCTCCTCTCTACTAACATTTCACTACTTTATATATATCTATAGTCGATTGCATATTCATTTAGCACGTGGCCCTAGAGGCTATTATCCTACCCGAGAGGCACTGTATTTCACTATTTCTAGATTGGCATTCTAGTTCCTTCTATACCCAACGCACTACATAGAGGGGATGGAGTTTGATGTGTTACACTGAGACTAGTTTCTTTTGTGGAGATTTAGCTGTCCGTTTCTATCAGACTATCACTTTTTCTTACCAATATCCAGCTATGAATCTTAACTAAGAAGGTTGGGCACCTATTACATTACATATAGCATTCTTGCGAGTAGTCGCCAGAGCAGTACTAGCTCCTGATTTTGTCTATCATATACAAGCTTTGATCCGCGGTGACTATTTGAGAGAGATTTCATTATGAAAGATGATCATTTGGGATGAGGGTAGACTTCCGATCTCAAATTTCTTTACCAACCAGTTGACCATCCTCTATTGGTTTTATGGTTTATCTAGGCTTCAGGTTAACTGACAAGCATTGGAGTCCAGGGATTGGATTAGAGTTTCTACATCCTCTTCATTATAAAATCCCCGATTATGCTCTTATAGATGACATTGGATGCAACACCCATCAGTGTGCTACAAATGTTCATTCAACTATGGCAAATGAGAGCAAGGTTATTTTTTACCTACCGGCTTTTGTAACTTTTTGTATTCGATATATTGACCCATTAATAGTTCGAGCCATAGATAAGGTTCTTTTGAAACCTTTGGATATTTTACAAGAGTTGGCAGGGTCATGAATACGTACATAACGTATGGATGGTTTACAGTGGAAATTATTGGGCAATACCTTATCAAATTCTAGAGCACGAGCATGATAGTCTGTTACATGCTTGTAATATAAATGTCCATCATGATGACGATGAGAAGAAGCCTATGGATGACCCAGAGGAGGAGCAGATAGAGAATTTTGACAAGGAGATGCCAGAGGTGATTGATATATATGAGTCAGTTGGCATGGGTACCTCATGACTTTGAATAGTTAACATGCACTTTACATTTCTTTTTGAGTATATCTTTAGTTCCGTAATTTCATTTTCGTATATGTAGTGTCATACCTGTCCGGTATATACTTTCCGGTATATATATATCCATACTAGACTGGCAGCGTTTACTCTCACCCATTCATTTCTAATTTACATATTTATTTAGCATTAAGTACAATGTTTAAAGTAAGTTTGGCGGTGGGAAACCATTTTGAAATTTTCAAAGAAAATTTGTACACTCAGTATAACTGGCAAAGTATAGTTAATTAGTCTATGACTGTAAATAACTTTAAATAATCATTCAGATTAAGTAGTTAGAAGAATAAAAAGAACCCTTATAGTTTTGACTTCTTAACAAGAATATAGAATTATACACAAAAATTAAACTTAAACATTATAATGAATATTGATGATATTCTAAAAAAAATAACGTTAATAATTTCTTTAAAGAAACCGCACTTCACACCTGCAATAGTAATTGTCCAATGGAATTATTAAACATCACTTAATTACTTTAGAGAGAGTAATGAACTCAGTGGTTGAAATAGTTATTAACGTGAAGAATATGGGGTCTTCACAACCTTGAAAAGATGAGCTTTACTTATCATATAGATAGATGAGTATCATCCTTATATAAACTCTCTTGTACTCATCCACTAGATAAGCTCTCTTGTGATCTAGATAGGGATTATAAAGTTGATGTATATCTCATAACTTATATAAATAATAGCTCTTTGAGCCTCACTAAAGTACAGTGAGTTTTCTCTTTGCATGTTCTTACATGGTACCAAAGCAATAAAGACTCACGTCATCTTCTTCTTCATCATAATTTTATTTTATTTTTATCTTTAACTTCTAAGTTTCCTCTAAACATGACTGGTTCAAGTGAATCAGATACCAATACCTCCACTACCTTGACTACCTCTACCACAGCTTCTACAACCATGGCTTCAATCACCGTTACTAATATTTCAAAAATTAACCATTTGATATCTATCAAACTAGATAATCAAAATTATCCTCTTTAGAAGACCCAGTTTGTTCCTCTTCTAAAGGGATATGATCTCGAAGGTTATGTCAATGGCACACTTACATGTTCGACTAAGTTTCTCCCTTCTACTTCAGCCAGTTAAAATACTTTAAATCTGGAATACATTGTTTGGAATAAGCAAGATAATATTTTACTAGGATGGATCTTATCTTCCCATGATGCAACAATTTTAGCTCATGTTGAAGGTGTTATAACAACTTCTGAGGTGCTATGGCACGCTTTGGAGTACAAATTTATATTTAAATCACGTGCCCGCATCAACACTCTACGACGTGAGCTACAAACTTTGTGTAAAGGTACAATAAAAATGTCTGATTATCTTTAACTCATTAAAACCCTATCTAATAATCTAGCAGTATCAGGCCAAATAATCCCTGAATTGGATCTTTATCAACTTATTCTTGGCGGTCTTCCTAACCTTGAATATGATACTATTAACACCACTCTTACCACAATAATAGAGGGCACTCATATGGAGTAGTTTCAGGCTCACCTAATGGCTTTTGAATATCGTCTAGAACGATAAAGTGCTATCATCAACACCACCCCAATTTCAGCCAATGTTACCACATCTTCTCATGGTCGCCAATCTTACAACCATGCAAGTTTATCTCAGCATCAAATATATTTCAATGTAAATGAACATTCATATCGGGGCCGTGGACAAAATAATCACAGTCGAGGTGGACAATCTGGTAATTCACAGTACTCACATTATGGTAATTGCCTACATGCTTCTACATATGGAAGAGTATATCAAGTATGTGGTTTGCATAATCATACTACTGCCCAATGTTGGCATCGAAATGATGCATCAAATCAAGGTAATTTTGTGTCCAGCAATGATGTATTTATGGCTACGCCGGGGACTCCTACAAACCAAAATTGGTATCCCGACTCCGGTGTGACAAATCATCATACGGCCAATTTGAACAGCTTAAGTTTTTGATCAGAGTATCGTAGCCCTGACTCCATCAAATTAGGTAATGGTCAGAACATTTTTATTACTCATAAAGGTACTTCAATTCTTCACACACTTTCCAAAACTTTTACTTTGAGTAATATTTATTGTGTTCCCTCTATCACACAAAATCTTTAATCAGTCTTTTGATTTACAACAAATAATGATGTTTATTTTGAATTTCATCCCACTTATTTTCTTGTGAAGGATCGCTTGACGGGGAAGGAGGTGTTTCACGGATCGAGTAAAGGGGGAATTTATTCCCTAAAATAATCTGTTAGACCAAATTCTAGTTATTCTACTACTTTCTTAGGTGTCAAGACATCAAAGGATACATGGCATAAATGCCTGGGTCATGTGATAATGTGTACCGTCAATCAAGTCATTTTTAGACATGTGTTACCTATCACCAATAATAAAACTAAGTTTTGTCCGTCATGTCAAATAAGGAAAAGTCATTGTCTTCCATTTATACCAAATAGTAGTGTCTATAATAAACTGTTGAAACTTATTTTTTTTGATATTTGAGGGATTTCACCAATTTTTTCAAATAATGGTCATCGCTATTATATTTATTTTGTTGATGCATTTAGTCGATATATGTAGATATTTCCCATCAATCGTAAATCAGATGCTCTTTGTATGTTTGTGTTTTTAAGGCAAAGGTGGAAAATCTTCTTAATTGTAAAATCAAAAACCTTCAAGCTGATGGAGGACTTGAATATAAAACATTTTTGCCTCACTTGAACACTCACAGTATTACGCATCGTATATCATGTCCTTATACTTACGAGCAAAATGGCTCTGCAGAACGAAAACAAATTCATATTGTTGAAACTAGCCTAAAACTTATGTCTACTACTTCCATTCCAATGATATATTGGAATGATGCCTTTACTATGGCTGTCTTTTTAATAAACTTTTTGCTATCTCCAGTACTCAATCATAAGTCCCCATTTGAAAATCCTTTTTCAAAAAGTTTCATATTGCACATTTCTTAAGGTCTTTGGTTGTGAATGTTTTCCACATTTACGAGCATACAATGCAAATAAACTAATGTATCATTCTCTTCCATGTACATTTTTTGGCTATAGTGAGTCCCACAAAGGCTATTGTTGCTTACATGTCCCAACCATGCGCATCTACATTTCCCACAACATGACTTTTAATTAAAGTGAGTTTCCTTTCTCTCATCGTTCGCTCTCCTCAACAGAAATATCCAACAACAAACCAAGTATCCTTGCGCCCACCTCTGGTCACATCTACTAATGCGTTGAATACATTAGCGGGTGGTCAAACATATACCAACTCCTCATTACCATCATCAAATACTATACCAACACCCCAAATAATACAAAATACCTTAGAAGATGAGGTAGTAACTCCCTTGTCCCCATCTCCACAAATGCAAAGTACCTTAGAACTATTACCAAGTACCCAACTCCCTTTATTAACTCTCATATCACCAGTACCACAAGCATCTCCTCCTGACAACCCAACTTTCATCCCTCAAGCACCTCCATCCACCATCACTTTACCTCAGTTCACTCCTATGGGCCCATTAGATCACATATGGTTACTTGAGGTAAGGTGGGAATTTTAAAGCTAAAAGCCTTCACCGCCACTAAACATCCGATGTCCAAGATTCATAGTGACATTGAACCAACATGTTTTACACAAGCTAATAAAGATGATTGATGGCGACTATCGATGACCAAAGAAATAAATGCGTTACTTAGCATAGGAACATGGGCACTTGTACCATCTTCACCGCATCAAAACATTATTGGTTGTAAGTAAGTTTTTTGAATAAAAAGAAAGGCAGATGGATTTCTTGATCATTATCATGCAAGACTTATAGAAAAAGACTTCCATCAACAACATGGGCTAGATTATAATAAAACTTTTAGCCCGATAGTAAAACCAAGTACAATCCATTTGGTACTTACTATTGTCGTATCCAAAAATTGGTTGATATAATCAATTAGATGTGCAAAATACCTTTTTGCATAGAAATTTGAACGAAGAAGTCTACATGTCATAACCTTCTGGATTTCTAGATCTAGATCGTCCACATCATGAATGTGGACTTCGTCATTTAATTTATGATCTTAAGAAAGCCCTGCGAGCTTGGCATGCTCAGTTGAGCATGTATTTATGTCATATTAGATTCACGATCATGGAGTTTGACTCGTCGTTATTTATTATGAGATATTTACATGATATAGTGTATCTACTCATCTATATTTATGATATTATCATTACAGGTTTGAGAAAATTAGTGATTCGTTCTACCGTTTCAAAGATACTTTCAAAATTTCCCATGAAAAATTTGGATCCACTAAGCTATTTTCGGGGAATTTAAGTGTTTCAAAACTCTAGAGGTATATATCTTTGCCAACATAAATATATTTTGGACTAATTGGCTAAATGTAAAATGGATGGAGCAAAACCCTCACCTTGTCCCATGGATGTTAACACAACTCTCCCCAAATGTAATGATAGGCCATTTTTAGAGCCAACTTTATATCGGAACATAGTTGGTACGTTGCAATACTTGTCCTCTCATGACCAAATATCGCATATCCAATCAGCAAAGTTTGTCAGTTTATGCAGTTCCCTATAGATGATCATTGGGCCATTGTAAATATAATTTTACACTACTCAAGGGTACAATCGAGTATGGTTTATGGATTCGTCCCACTTCTTTAGCAATTTTGCATGCCTTTTCTGATGAAGATTATGCGGGGTTTACAGATGATAAACGATCTACAACGGGTGCATGCACATTTTTTGAACCTAATATCATCACATGGATGTCCTAAAACCAAGATACAATATCTTGGTCCAGCATAAAATCAGAATATCATGCTCTAGCATTAGCCACATCCGAGGTTATTTGACTTAAATCTCTTCTTAAAGAACTTGGGGTCAATCTTTTATCACCTCCAGTATTATGGTGTAATAATTTGGGAGCTATTTATCTTTTCGCCAATCTCATTTTTCATGGTCGCACAAAAAATATAGAAGTCAACTTTCATTTGGTAAGGGAAAAGGTTGCTCAACGAGAGCTTCTAGTTTGCTTCATTTCTTCTAAAGATCAAATTGTCGATGTCCTTACTAAAAGTGTAAGTACACCTCATTTTCAACATCTAAGATCCAAACTTATCGTCACATCCGCGTCACTCAGTTTGTCGAGGAGTATTAACGTAAAGAATAGGGAGTCCTCACAATCTTTAAAAAGAGGAGCATTACTTATCAGATAGATAGATTAGTATCATCTCTATATAAACTCTCTTGTACTCATTCACTAGATAAGCTCTCTAGTGATCTAGATAGGGATTATAGAGTTGATGTATATCTCATAAATTTCTATAAATAATGGCCCACTAAGCCTTAACAATGTACGGTGAGTTTTTTCGTTGCATGTTTTTATAATAATTGATTAAACAATGACACAATATGGTACAAAAAGAAAAAAAAAGTAATCAAAGAAGAAAAGCTATCGAAGTATAAAGTTAAAGAAATAATGGTATGAACCTGAAGTATAGGTCATGAACCAACTGGTATGGATTGTCGACCAATTAGATATAAGGGAGTCATTATAAAAAGAAAGTGATAGCAAAAGTATAAGTGTTACTAATCTAACTAAACAAAGGAGGTAAATAAATGGAGAAAGTAAAATCTTCTCATGCTAATAACTCTATAAGGAAGAAGTTGAGTTGTTAAATGGTAAGGAGTCTACCCTCATCCCATGTTCTCATCTCGCACAATGCAGTCTCTCTCAAATAGTTATCGCGGCTCAAAGTCTGTCTGTGATAGACAAAATTAGGAACTGGTACTACTGTTGTGACTGCCAGTAAGAATGTTATATCAAATATAATAAGTACCTAGCCTTCCCAATTAAGAGTCGTAACTGGTGATCGATCTAAAAATGTGATACTCTGCTAGAAACAGTCAACTAAGTCTCTGTAAAATAAATTGGCCACAGTGTAAAATATTGAACTCCATCCCCTTTTTGTAGCACATTGGGTGTATATGGAACCACAATGCATGTCCAGAAATAGTTAACTGCAGTGCAGTACCTTTCAGGAACAAAAATAACATCTAAATCCATGTGGTGAATGAGTGTGTAATTGACTATAGAAAGAGATAAAAAAATTAGTAAGGAAGAAAGGTAAAAACCCTAGTTTCTTTCTAACGGTACCCTAAATACATGGGGTCATAACTCAAAAATTGTGCGCTAGAAAAACATGTTCTAGTAGAATTTAGAAAGGTCTTGAAAAACTCTAGAATGTGAACATTACACTTTTTCCCCAAACGATTGTCTAGCAGCATTAATAAATTACAAACAAAATGGTATGCAATTTACTTCTTTTTTTTCGGACTGTTGTTTAGTAAAACACCAATATCTCTCTTAATTTGATCTAAATGAGCTGAACTAAATTTCTATGAAAAGAAAATTAAATTATATACAAAATCAATGTTTTGATTTTTTGCTAATTCCTAACCCCTGGCCTCAGAATCTTGAAAAAGGATTCAAGTATTACACCACAAGATTTATCTTCTATCAAAGAGTTCAAGTATATAAGCAATAATACGAATAATCTACTGACAATATACTTGTGTGAAAGCCTAGAATAAGATACTCCATGACCTCTGATGAGGATTTTTAAAAGTATTATTATAACAGTCGAGTGGTCGAAGTTTCGAGTACTGGGTAATTTACAGGGTAATCGAAGGTAAACTGCAAGGGATCAGGGGAGAGATTTTGTAACCCCTTTACAGTTCTCCCAACCTCCTATTTATAGATCACATGAAGGGTTGAGTCACCATGGGGGGGTCTAATTACAAGAGTACCCTCTGAGATAATTGACTTGTACTAGGAGTTGGTTCTGACGCTGAAACTGCCAGGTCTGACGTTATAGTCGTTGTCCTATTTGCTTTGATATTGTGGCCGTTGTTGGTTCTGACATTGTAGTTGTTGAGCGATATGCCCGGCTATTCTCTATGGTGAGCTGGCAGTCTAACATGTCTGCCTTCGACCATGTACGACCATGGTTGAAGTATTTCTGGTACTGATGTTGAGATCATGCGCTGACGTATCTGCCTTTAGTTTCAAAGCCTGTTCATTGTCAAATGTTTGTATAGTCTTGGAGGGCTTGATCATGGACTTATTAGGCTTCAAGTTATCAGGCAGGCTTCGATGTAGCCTTCGAGTGTTCGGCTGGAGCTAGAAGGCTACGAGTAGGCTACTATATTCCTCCCCCCCCCCCCTCTTAGCAAGGGTCTCGAAAAGAGGTACAGAGGCGTTTGCTAAGAAAAACTGTTGGTTGTTGGAAGTTGAACGACTGAGTGTTGCATATTGGATTTCCGAGGAAGGTAATAAAGGAGGGTAATTAAGGAGTTATGGTGATTACGGTGTAATAAATAATGTTAATGAAGATATAAATATAGCTTATGAGGGGGAAACACTGTATATTCTTTGTCTTCACTTTCTTCCTCTGCATTGCGTAAAAATAACATGGACACCACTCCCAACACTCTTTATCATATAAGGATGGGACATGCCAGAGACCGTCGAATAGGACGAAAAATGGTTGAACTGAAGTTAAAGTTTTTTGGCGACAAGGAGCTCGACTGGACATGCCAGACCTGGTAGAGCTAGAACCTGGGGAGCCGATAAATGGGAAATCTTATGCATACTTGTGGGGGATAATACAGTGGAGGCTTACAGTTGCCGAAGAACGTTACCTCTTCCTGTCGAGTTTGGCCGAGCGCATTGTGCAGGAAGAGGATCAGTTATTGGAGGATGAGCAGGGCTCAGCAGGAAGAGCTGATCCATCTAAAAAGAGAGAGGGTTCTATGTAAGGTGGTGGGTGGTGATGGGTTTTGCCTTGTATGACTGTATTCGAAGTCTTTTGTTTTTTTTGTTGAAATTTGTGCATTTTTCTCTTTTGCCCTTCTCTCTTCCTTTGTATCATTGAAGTAATGAATTAAAAAGGTAATTTAATTGAATAATGTATTTTTCTTCTAATAAATATGGTAGGCGAATAGACTGTTAGACTTTCGAATGAAGGGTAAATGGTAGAAACAGTAATCTGCGAGGGGAAAAATACTTCGAATTGTCATAATTATCGAAGACATTGGTTAATATTCAACCAAGGATGCATAATTTACTCTAAATTCTCGAATCTCGATGTATATATCGAAAAAGTTGTGGGAAATTGCATAGAGGGGTCGAGGGTTTGAGACTAGGGATGTGTCGACTGCAAAGCCTCGGAAATAGGTGTTGAGTATGCATGCTGATAAAATAGTTGAGTCTGGGAAGTTGAAAAGGTTTGACTATTGGGATTCCGAGGGAAACTATTGAAGACTGTGATAAATGCAGGTTCTGATTAAGGAGTGTGTAAATGCACCTACCTTCAAGTATAAGTAGTGTCTTTTGAGAGAACTTCAACCATTTGTACCGTCCCTGAGTAAACATGTCTGCATCTTCAACCCGAAGCAGCGGAAACACTCCTAACACCAGGTACCAGAAACGAGTAGTGGAAAGAGACCTTCGCATACAGGAGAAGACCCTCGAGCTGAAGCAAAGGTTTTTTGGTGATCGAGGCCTAAATTGGGTTATGCCGAACTTGGTTAAACTGGAGCCAGGAGAACCCATCGGTGGGATTCCCTATGCGCACTGGTAAAGGGTGTTGTAATGGATGAGACCGCTCCCCAGTAGTCAGTTCGCCTTCCTATAATCCATAACCGAGGAGGTGGTAGACAGGGAAGATGTTGAGGTTGGGTTCTGAAAGAAGAATCCCATCTGTAAATAGGGGATTCTTTAATATGGTAAAAGTACTGGTATAGGATGGTAGGTAGGAATGTTTGCAGTTTTTTCTGTTGATGTTGATTGTTTTCTTCTGTATTTCAGTGTAATGGCGCATGCCCAAATGAAATTGAAAATCTATGAGGTAATTGTCAAAGTAAGATATTGAATTATATGTTTGTAAGTAGGAAAAACATAATACTCGATGGTAATTTAGGTGCGAAAACAATTTGTTAAATGTTGAACATGAAAGAAATCGAATGACTGGCACATTTTGAAATCAAATATTAGGTTACCTGTGGATGAATGTTCGAGACATGATGTAGATGATTATCCGCAGACAGGAAGAAGGGACTTCGAAGGTAGGTGGGCTTCGACTGTCAAAACTAATAATCCAAACTGCTGGCATGTCAGAAACTGTAGTGCGCCTAGGGCAGAGTATCTTGCAGGCATCATGATGTTTTCTTGGATTACGGAAAAAGATTGATTTGATGTAAGGATTTAATTTGACAACTTCGAGCAGGGATCAGGAGGTTCGATTTGGTTTATGTATAAAATTGTATAAAATGTGAGCGTGGGACGCGCACGTAGGGCTACTGGTGGGTAAAGTCGATAAAACACATCTCGGCCGAAAAGTAGGGGTAGTGGTAATGATAACAGTTTTGGAAATTGAGGCAGTTTTTTGTTATTTTGAGGAGGTATATATAGTGGTAAGAGCAAAGTTACTATTCCCGGTTACCCACTTATAGAAAAAAAAAATAGAGAGATTGAGAAGGAGAACATACTTCATTTTCCGTAGAGCTTGGTTATTGCTGTGTGATCGTCTACCTTGCTGGGAGGAGGAAAAAATACTTCATTTAACAGGTATGTCGTCTTACTTTTGTCTTGCTGCTTCATCTTCTGTATTAAGGGTATGACTGGGATTGGAGTTAAACATTCAACTATGATAGTATGAGTTGGATAGGGTAGGTAAAAATAAGTTATTGACTCATAATAGTCGAATATATCAATCTAATTATGTACTTCTTCTTCTATAGGGTAAGATACATACCCATCTATCTTCGAGGTTGAGGCTAATAGATGAGGAGATCGAAGAAAATGAACCGAGTGTATCTGGCTGTGTTCCTGTGGATGAGAGCAGGGACTTAAAGGAGTTAGAAATAGCAATAGACTCCCCATTAACCGTGGTAGTACCTTAAATGGCGGCTTTGAGTAAGAGCCATAGAACGGCTCGAGTGACCGAGGAGAGAAATGGGGAGATGGAGGAAGGAGAGAGAAGAGGACACGAAGGTAGTATCGAGCCTTCAGGGGATGAAAGGGAAGAGGGGGAACAAAGTGGTGATAGTGAGAGTTTGACTGATTCGGGAGAAGCTGCGGGGTTGGTCTCAGCTAAAGAGAAGCTGAGATTGGATCAATTTGCTGCTAAGCTAGATTTGTCAAAGGTAGGGGTGGTATTGTATGCATTGCGATCTAGATATATCTTTAAGCCTCGACCTCGAGAGGGTTTTATGGCATTTAGGGGCCAGATTCGGCTAGGGATGCAACTACCCCATCGAAGGCTAGTGAAAGAGGTACTGAACTTCTGAGAGGTGGCCCCATGTTAGATGAATGAGAATTTTTATGAAATGATGAGGGCGGTCGAGGGTATGAATATAGAGCTGAGAAGTGAAGGAAGGGGATTGATCGAGTGGTACGATATTGCATCATTCTATTCGAGAAAAGCAAACCAAAAGGTAGGCACGTACCATATCCAATGCCACACAGATAAGCCCGGGTTGTTTGATTTGTGCTCGACGGGTCGAGGGTGGGACAAGGACCTGGTAGTTGTATGGGGTAATTATGAGAATGCCGAAGGGGAGGGCCCTTATCAGTTACAACATAGGATTTATAATCCAGGTAAGTTGATGTCAAAGATTTTTTGACATATTGATCGAATAGACTGATAACCATGTTTTGTTTACTCTGCAGTACATAGTAACCAAGCTCTGACGAATACAAGGAATTATATTGACGAACTGATCAACGTGGACGAGGAGTGGGTAAACTATATTTTTAGGAAGCTAGGTATCAAAAGGAAGGGGCAGAAGAAGACAGATTCTATGCTTTAAAACATTTCCGTTATGCCGAAGCCATCAAAAAAGTGGGGGGCAAAGGTTCATCGGGAGAGGTCGAAGGAATGGAGAAGGTGAAGTTGGCGAGGAAGGTAAATTATATTCCCAAGGGGTAGTAGGCACTGAAGCAGGTAGTACCGGTGCCCAAAGTAGCTCGTGGTGTGTCAAAGTATGCACCAACATAATCTGACAAAGGGAAAGGTAAGGTCTTTCCCAAATCTCTGAAGGTACAACATCCGAAGGGAACTTAGTGTAAGAGGTGTAGGGTGTTGGGAGAAGATGATGCGGAAGATGTGGACGAAGAACTAAGGGAGGCCAAACTATAGGAGCAGGCTCGGGCCACCGCTGCTTCAATGGCGAAACTATGTGCCAATGACTCAGAGGAGGCTTGGAGACGGATGAATAAGATTATGCATCAGGTAACTATTTTTTAAAATTTTGAAATTTTTCTTAAGTGCACCATGCTTCAAGAGATACTGATGGCTCAAATATTCTAGCAGACAAATGCTTGGTCGCAGGCTTTTGTTAAGGCCCAAAAGGTAACAATACGGCAGTTAAAGCAGGCGGTTGACAATCTAGAGCTTACTCGAGGGACTGAAGCATCGTTGGTGTCTGAGATTAAAGTTTTAAAGTGAGATCAGTTGACTATCAGAGCTGAATGCGAGATGAGGCTCAAAGCTCAATGGTACAACCATACGCATGTGCTGGAGTCAAAGCTGGCTGAGAAGTATAGAGTTATTATAAAATAAAGGGAGACATTCCAAGGGTAGTTCGATGATGAATATGAAGTTACTGTCAGGCTGAAGACGTTCATAACAGATTTGGGGTATGATCATAAAACTTTGAAATGCTTTCCCACAGCCAATGATCCTATTGTTGAAGATGTTGCTCAGACAGAGGGGGTAGAAGTAAATGTTACTGGTATAGGTGTGGGAGGTTGCGGAGAGACTCTTGCAGTCGAAGAAGCTACTATAGGGGCTTTGACTGCTGGGTCAAGCCCTTCTAGTTAGCGTACTTGAGGTGTTGGTGTTGAAGAACCGGACAGGGGAGATGATGTGGCCACACCAATATGAAGTATTATGTTGGGCATGCTGGACTATTTTTTTTATCTTTCTGTTGTGTTGTAATATTCGAACAATGTTTAGCTTGCTTTGCACTTGAGTTGTGAACTTGTGATTGATTGGATTTGCTAATGTATGTTGAACTTGATTTGAATTATTTTGTTGATTTGTGTTGAACTTGATTCTCTGATATATGTTGTACTAAAACTTCATGGATATAGTGGAGTTGTTGATATTATTGTATACTTGTATCTGCATATGTTGTAAGTGCAGAATGCTTGTAGAATTATTAAACCTTGAAGAGCTTCTAGATGGTTCCCCAAGTATCGGTCGAGAGATGGTCGTGACATTTAGGTGAGACTAAGAAAATTACTGGACTTTACAGGCCTGAGCCAAAACGAAGTAGGACGTGGTCACCCCCTATGCATTTTCGAGGGTCCGGTCTCTCGACCATTCATGCCTCTCGAGTTTAATCAAATTTTGGAGACTTGAAAATTTTCAAGGCCGCTCCCAAGTATCAGTCGGGTTGAAGGGTTGACATGATACTTAGGCTAAACCAGGAAATTTACTAGACTTTGAAGGCCTGAGCCTGATCAAAATAGAATGTGGTCGCTCCCAATACATTCTTGAGGGTTCGGTCTCTCGACCATTCATGCCCCTCGAGTTTGCTCGAATTTTGGAGACTTAAAAATTTTCAAGGTCGCTCCCAAGTATCAGTCAGGTTTAAGGGTTAATATGATACTTAGGCTAAATCATAAAATTTAATGGAAAACAGGAGACGAAGATCAGAGGAAAAAACTATTTATTATTTTTATTGTATTTACATCAGTGGAACAAGGTGAAGGTCGCAGCCTGTTGTATAATACTAACTGCATTGTATTCCATGGATTTGGCAGAGGCTCTTTATCATTTGTCATCAGGTAATATGAACCCTTGTCGGTTTTGTCGTACACGACATAAGGTCCTTCCCAAGATTCGCCTAGCTTGCTAGCATTTTGAGGCTTTGAATACTATGTGACACGTTAAAGTACAAGATCTCAAATGTTGAAACTTCGTGGTCGGGCTCTCTTGTTATATGATTTCTGGAGTGATAGATGGTAACGGCCAAGGTTGGGGATGGCTCGGTCTCTTGTTTCGTCGATCCATAGCATATTACACCCGAGTTCGAACTCATTATCTTCATCAGGAATGCTGGGGTTGCGTATTGGTACTTTGAATTAAGTAGGTAGCATTGCTTTAGTACCATAGGCTAGAAGAAAAGGGGTACATCCCGTTACATTTCTTAGTGTTGTTCGATAGGCCCAGATGACGCGTTATAATTCCTAAACCTATCATCCTTTCTTCGCATCGACACGGTTCTTGAGACCGTCGACTATTGTTTTATTGATCGCTTCGACCTGACCATTCCCTTGGGGGTAGTAAGGTATTGAGGGTGAGAGGATGATGTTGTACTTCTTGAGAAAATTTCTGACTTTGTTTCAACGAACTGTGGACCATTATCACATCGAATCATATGAGGGCAGCCAAAGCGTATAATAATGTTCTCCCATAAAAATTTGATGACTTCTTCTTCTCTGGTTCGACACAAGGGTACGGCTTCGACCCATTTGGTAAAATAATCTGTTACAATAAGGATATTCTCTCAGCTACCCGAAGCTTTGGGAAAGAAACCCACAAGATTGA
Source organism: Kingdonia uniflora (assembly GCA_014058105.1). Taxonomy (NCBI): domain Eukaryota; kingdom Viridiplantae; phylum Streptophyta; class Magnoliopsida; order Ranunculales; family Circaeasteraceae; genus Kingdonia; species Kingdonia uniflora. The sequence goes on from JACGCM010001802.1 coordinate 95,359, forward strand.
TGGCCCATCGTTTGAATGGCTAAGTGACTTGGCTAAAGTGGAGATCTTGTGAGGAGCTATGGATGTCGTGGGCATGGCGCTGGCATTTATCACAGTATTGGCGTACTATTCAACTTGCTTCTTCATATTAGGCCAGAATAAACCTTGGGAGATGGCTCGGAGGGCCATAGATCGGCCAGCGGTATGAGCACCGCAGGTACATTCGTAGAGTTCGGCAATAATTAAAGAGGCTTCATTTTAAGAAATGCATCAAAGGAGGACATCATTTGGGGATTTGCGATGTAACTCGCGTTTGAGGATGGTGTATCTGCGACAGTTATCTAATAATGACAGTTTAGCTTTGGGATCGTCTAGGAGGATAGCATTGTTGAAGTAATCGAGGAATGGTGTTCGTCAATCGTCTAGATCGAGACTCTTACCCCCAGTATTGATGGCATTGACTTCCATCTGGTCGATACTTGGGCGTTCGAGTAGTTCGATATGAAGAGTTCAAGATTCGGACTGGCCTAACATAGCTGTTATGTAAGCGAGGGCATCTGTGTGTCTGTTTTTGCCTTGGGGATAGTGAGTAATAGAATATTTTTCATGGAAACGGTCCATGCGCTGGCGGACGAAAGCAACATATTCAGCCATGCGACCGTTGGTTTGATTTTCATCGGTGTATTATCTCTGGACGAGTTGGGAATCTGTGAAAACTGCAAGTTTAGGGATGCCGGGATCAAATGCGAGGTCAAGGCCATAAATCAAGGCTTCATACTCAGCTTTATTGTTAGAACATTTGAAGTATAACTTAACTGCCTTTTCAATTCGATCATTGGTTGGTGTGACCAGGACGATATCGATCCCTGAACTGTTAGGTCCAGCGAATCCGTCTGTGAAGAGATGCCAGCCTGTGTTAGGGTTTCATGGGTATGTTGGCTCGGGCTGGTCTTTTGGTAGGTCATCTTCGTGTTCCTCCCAGTCAGCATCTTCAACCGGGAAGTCAGCAAGGAAAATGGCAACTACTTGTCCTTTTTAGGATACTTGCTTCTCAAATGTGATATCGTGTTCCCCAAGATAAACTGACCACAATTGTACTTGTCTTGATTTTTTTTCTTGTTGAGTACTTCTCGAAGGAGATAACTTGTTATAACGCGGATAGGGTGATCTTGAAAATATGGTTTGAGCTTTCGGGAAGTATAGACGAGGGTGAGGAGCAAACGCTCAAGTTTCGTGTATCGAGTTTCTGCGAGTGTCAGAGTTTAACTGATAAAATATACAGGTTTCTCGATGTTTGATTTGAGTCGAATAAGGACTGAGCTGATAGAAGTGTCGGTGACCGCGAGGTATAAAGAAAGCATTTCGCCTTCTATAGGGGTGTTGATGATGGGTGGTCGACGAAGGAATGTCTTAAGTTCGAGGAAGGCATGTTCACAGTCGGGTATCCAATTGATCTCAGGGTTTTTTTTCTTTTTAGCCTTGTGGACGCCTTGGCAATGTAAGAGAGAGAAAAGCCAAGTACAGTGGTCAGAGGATTTGGAAATGAAACAGTTGAGCGTCATTATCTTACCAACCACCTTTTGAACATCTTGTTTAGTTCGGGGGGAAGCATGTTGATGAGGGCTCGGATATGAGTAAGGTCGATCTCGATACCTTGTCTGCTGATAAGGTAGCCTAAAAATTTGCCAGACGAAACACCAAACTGGCATTTGTCAGGGTTAAGTTTTATGTTGTATATTTGAAGTATCAAAAAAGACTGCGGTTAGGTCCTGAATGTGGGTCTATTTTTAGAGGATCTTGCATAACATGTCGTCGATGTATACTTCGACCGACTTGCCAAGAAAGGGTTTAAACATGGTAGCAACAAGGCGCTAGTAGGTGGCACCCAGATTTTGAGGTCGAAGGGCATGGCGTTAAAACAGTAAAGGCTTTATTTAGTGATAAAAGAAGTTTTAAGTTGATCCTCGGGGAGGATGGGTACCTGATTGTAATCCGAAGCCGCGTCCATCATCGATATGCATTCATGTCCGGTAGTGGCATTTATGAGTACTGAAATGATCGGGAGAGGGAAGTTGTCCTTCGATGTGTGTTTGTTGAGGTTTGTAAAGTCGATGCAGATTAAAATTTTGCCATTCTTTTTAGGAACTGCAACAATATTGGAAATCCAATCAGCATACTTAACTTCTCTGATGAAACCCGCAGCTATAAGTTTTTCAACCTCGAGGTTTACAGCTTCTCGAAGTTATGGTGCCAAGGTACGCTTCTTCTGCTTTACTGTTAGAGAATGAGGGATGAGCTCGAGGTGGTGGCATGCTAAACTGGAGTCGACACCAGGCATCTCCTGAAATGTCTATACGAAGACGTCTTTGTTTGCTTGAAGGAAGTCTGTGTGTTCGAGGCGCTCAGCCTCATCTAGAAAGGCTCTAATAAATGTACCTCGACTAGGACCGTCAAGTTTAATATAGACAGTGGGTTCAATGGGTGAGATGGAAGGTGTTGAAGGTACAGGTATAGAGTGAGACAGTGATTGTTATGGTAGTTTGACGAGTTTTCGGGTCTGATCGATCTCCGGATGCTCACATGAGCGGGTAAGACGTTTAAAACCTTCTAAGTTCCACGTTCTACAGGGGCTATTGAAATGAAGGGTTTGATGACAAGTTGATGGTATGGTGTGCATGGCATGGAGGCAGTCGCGTCCAAGGATTCTGAGGTACTCAGATTTCTTATCAATGACAAGAAAGCTGGTGTGAAGTGTAACTGGACTGGTAGTAACTGAAAGGTTGATTCGACCAGTGGCAACTTCGGTATCCCCATTAAAACCTTTTAGTTTGACATTGGCGGCAGTGATGAGGTCTGTTTTGTTCATGGTCTAGACGGTTTGAAGGAAAAGTACATCGGCTGCACTTCCTGTATCGATAAGCATGGTGTGGAGGACGAGGTGTTCGACCTTAATAATTATGACTAAAGGGTCAGAATGGGGAAAACGAATATGCGATGTGTCGCAGTCAATAAATGAGATACCCTCAGATCGAGGATATTGACTTGACTCCGGCAGGAGGACGGGTAGATTCTCCTGGTAAATGAGTTTACAGCATTCTTCGACACGCTTGTGCTTGCTCTTGGAAAGGCCGTTGTCGATATTATTTACCTCGACGAAATGAACTTGGCAGATATGTACCTCGGCAGGGTCAGCAGCAGAGGTGGGTTGAGGTTTGAGGTACGACCCGTCGAGGTAGCTAGGGAGGCCAGCAACATACAGATGTAGACGACCCGCCTTAAGTATTATTTCAAAAGAGCGCTGCAAGGCGAAGCATTTGTTGGTGTAGTGGCAGTTACACTTGTGGTTGGCGCAATAAGGTTTGCCTGGTTTTACCTCGATGGGAAAGGGATACGCCATATGGGGTCTACCTGGATCTGTGGTAAAAGGGTGCTGAAAGGGGCAGTAAGTTTGGGGAGGACTGGCTTCGGTCATTTTTTACAGGCTTCGGTAGTGTTGTTAGTGAAGGGATGTTTGCGGCTCTCTATCTCCAGTGAGACAAAAGAGATCAGGGGTGTAGGAGTAGAGGGCGGTGCTTGTCGAGGTTTATTTGGATTGGTAGTCGAAGGTTGCCCCTATTTATTTGATTCGCAGATGCGCTCAAGGTCGATGAGAGCATGTCCTCGAGGGTTCATAATTTGTGGAGAACCAGGTACTCTTTGACACGGCTATTATCCGGCAAAGCGTTTGAATACACGAGTGCGGCATTCGCGTAGTTGAGGTTTTTGACTTTGCGCGATTCGTCGAGAAACCTCATGGTGAAGGCTTCGAGGGTTTTACTGTTGGATTATCAAAAATTGAAGAGGGCATCGACCCTGACCTCTCGATCTTTGTTGAAGGTAAATTGGGCGATAAAAAGATTGGGTAATTGCTCGAAGCTTCAAATTGAGCCATTGAGAAGGTTATGATACCAACAATGAGGGCTATTTGTAAGACTGGTGAGAAAAAGTTGACACATCAGGTGGTCAGCCGTGGAGTAAAGGCTTAGAGCATTTTGGAATTCGAGGATATGGGATTGAGGATCAGTGTTGCGATATTTACAGATTTTGAGGGCTTAGAAATTTAGAGGCACCTCGATAGCGAGAAGTTTGGGGTAGAGGGGGTTGATTAACCGACTCCATGAGTTTTGTGTTGGGCTCACACTAATGCGGATGGAAGGGTAGATTTTGTAGTTGAAGTCATGCAGTGCACAATAGGCAGATGAGGAAGGGATCGATGGGCTCGAGGGTGATAAGGTCGAGTGCTCGGCACTGCGCTCCCTGAGACGTTCTCGAGTAGGGAAGCGTTTGAGGTGCTTGGTGGAGCGAAGGGTAGAATCGGAGGAATCCTCCGTGGGGTGGATGCCAAGATAGATGGAGCCATAAGGGGGGATAGTAGGGGGAACACCCTCTGCACCAAGATGGACTGGGGGTACTTCCCGATGTGGTAGGGGTCCCAATCGAGCGCTGGAAGACGCGCATGACGGGGCGGGTGCTCGAGATGGCAGAGGGGCGCCAAGAGGTTGTAGTTGTTGCAACTCACGAACTGTGTTGCGTATGTCGTCAATGGCGCAGTATTTTTTTTTTGGTGTCATCCAAGCGGCGTTGTTGTTCGGCTTCAAACTCTTGTCGGTGTTCTTCGCGCTCCTTACGCAATTACGCTCAGTATCACTCCTCAGCCTAAGCGAATTGCTAAGTAAGAAAGGCTAACTGAGCAGCCACACCGTCGGTAGAGTTTTCGTCATGGGCGGAAGTGGAATAGAGGGTGGGGTCCATTGGAAGTGGTTTGTAGGAATTGGAAAAGGAAAGTACAAGGCAAGGGGAGACTGGTAGGGTCGGAAAGTACGGACGATGCCAAATGTAGGGGCCTAATTTTGTAATAAGGGGAAGTTAGCTCTTACACCACGGGATTTATCTTCAATCAAATGGTTCAAGTATATAAGCAATAATACGAATAATCTACTGACAATATACTTGCATGGAGGCCTAGAATGAGACACTTCACGACCTCTAATGAGGATTTTTAAAAGTATTGTTATAACTGTCGAGTGGTCAAAGTTTCGAGTACTGGGTAATTTACAGGGTGATCGAAGGTAAACTGCAAGGGTTCAGGGGGGAGATTTTGTAACCCCTCCACAGTTCTCCCTCCCTTCTATTTATAGATCACAGGAAGTGCTGAGTCACCATAGGGGGGTCTAATTACAAGAGTACCCTCCAGGACAACTGACTTGTACCCGGAGTCGATTCTGACACTGAAACTGTCAGGTCAGACTCTGATACTATGGCCGCTGTTGGTTCTGACACTATAGTTGTCGAGCAGCATGCCCCGCCGTTCTGTCTGGTGAGCTGGTTGTCTGACATGTCTGCCTTTGACCATGTGCGACCATGGTCAAAGTGTTTCTGGTGGTGATGTGGAGCTCATGCGCCAACGTATCTGCCTTCGGTTTTGAAGCCCATTCGTTATCAAATTTTTGCATAGTCTTGGAGGGATTGATCATGGACTTATTAGGCTTTGAGTTATCAGGTAGGCTTCGATGTAGCCTTTAAGTGTTTGGCTGGAGCTAGAAGGCTACGAGTAGGCTACTACAGATAATATTGTCTTCAGTAGAAAAGACGATGCTTGGGGTGCGCTCGAGTTCCTCTTTGATGACGCGGGCTGGTTCATTCAGATCCAACCTTCGTGCTCATGTCCATGGTACTTGGACACATGCTCTCGCATTTTTCTCTCTAATGTTGACCAATGCAACTTGATTGATGGCTTAAGGGTTGATTATTACGATAAGCTTTGTGATGGGGATGGAGAAAACCATTGGGTCGTTCCTAGAACCTTGGCCCATGGGTATTACCATAATAATGGACACCATCACCATCCGAAGGATGTTGTAAGAGGCATCCCCCTTTTTTAAGCAAAATAGAAAATGAAGAAAGATGTGGTAGGTGTCACCTTGGTGGAGAGAGGGATAGATGTTGGTAAAGTAGCATTTAAATACCACAAATTGGCTACGGTGTAGAGAGTTGGCTTTGATGCCATTCTTGTCAAACTCGCCGTTATACAGCACATCTAAGGAGGTGTCGTACCTGTGACAAGTGGACGGCTCTTCGCTGTTAAAATGCGGATGCTTTGCCATAATGGTGGTAATATCAGTGAAAGTTGTGAGAGATATAAGAAGGTAACGGCCACCCCACGTCAGCGTCACCATAGAATTTCCCAAGTTGGGGTTTAAGAGGTTCTTGTAGAACCTCCAGACGAGCTCCGGACAATATTTGTTCCCTTCCGCAAAGTAGAGCGACCACCAATTCTGGCGAACGACCTTAGAGTGGTGAATCAGAGCGCTATCCATTATCATTTTCTCAATGAGCTCTTCTACCTCAAATTTGTTCCCTATTCTGACTTGAAATGGGGTTGAGAGAGTGTGAGGAAGTTGGAAGAAAGAGATGGGGCACCAACTCTATCAGTGGCTGACGATCGCTATTAGGATGCCTTAGCCTGGTAGTGATCACTGGTTGGCTAAGGAGTTGGGAAATCTGGCTATTGATAGGGTGCTTCTAAGAATGAAAGAAGATAGAACTGATGTAAAATTGAAAGGTACCCCCTTGGTATTTATAGGCGAAGCCTCCTTGAGTTTGAATTTGGAATAAGAGGGTGGCATTTTTGTAAATAGGGAAATATAAGCTTAAGTATTGGGAGACCAACTCATAATTGTTGCTAGGTGAGCCAAATCACATGGGTGTGTTCCATAGATTCTTCCCATGATTTAAGTGGGAAATTCGAACTCTTGGCTTTTGAATTCAAATGAAAAATGGAAGGGTATACTTGACAATTTACAATATTTTGATCATCAAGAAGGTTTACATGTGTACAGGCCTAAAATATTATACACTATGATGCTAGACCATGGTGTTTTCCCTTAATAGCATCCTTAGCTTATAGTATAAACTGGCCTTAATACCTAATTATTTAACTAATAAGACTCTGATAACATAAGGATCGCACAGACAATTCCTAGTACTTTGGTTGACTCCCAATAAGTGTTAAGTTTAATGTCTTCATCCATACATGATTACCCCAAAACTTAAATTTTAGCAATACCATAATTTTTGTTCTCAAATCTTGCTCCAAGGGAATAGATTAGGGGGTCGACAAGATATAACACCCTATGTGGCCACTAAAAATACTCAAGGTGGCATGACCAGTCTTTAGGATGCTTGTAAATAATCTCACTCAAAATATAATGGACTTTGGCCAGTTCTTGTCGTCCTTCGCACATATTCTTTATTGAAGTAGTCCTTTCACAATAAATAGACGCTTATTACAAAAATTGTTGTAGTTTAGTGCTCATCTTGGTGGAAAATGACCATGTGAGGGGACCCAAACTGTTGAAATAACTGTATCAAGAATACTATTATGTGACTGATATGTTTCGAGGGACATACAAAGGCTAAGGACCATTTGAACTTAGAGTCTGCAGCAATTAAAAGAAACAAGTTTCCTTGAGATAGCGGAAATGGTCCGGTAAATCCTATGTTCCAAACTTCAAAAATCTCGGCGAGTATTGGATCAAGCGGCTTCATTTACTTTTCCATGCTTAGTTTTGGGATATGGTAAGCTGTATAACTTAAGCAATATAAGTGGGCATCTTTGAATAATGAGGGCCAAAATAACCTGCTTTGAAGTACCTTTGCAACTGTCCGTTTATCGCTATAAAATCCTCCACAGGCTTCAAAGTGATAGTGTGCCAATGCCTCAAGTATTTCTTCATTTTCTATGCATCTTCGAATAATATGGTTTGAAACCACCTTGTACAGGTATTGCAGAGACCTATCCCTCGATCTCGCCTAAAATTGAGTTGTCGCTAGTTCAAATTACCTCTATCTCAGACTCTCGCATTTTCAACATAACTTCCCCAGTCAACATTCCAAACCACCCCGTGAACTATTTAAGAACGTGGGTCAAGCTCAAACTGAAAAACCATATCCAGTCAAAGACACCTGTCTCTCATGAAGTCATTAGTTACTCAGTCAACCGTCACTAACCACATTGTTCAAAAAATGTGCTCCAGCATGATGAAGAACTACGAAGAAGGCCTATATAAAGGAAAAGTTCCAGAAGAGACAAGGACGAAAAAATTACAACAGAGATCATCAAGAAACTACTCGATTTTGATTCTCATCAAATAGTCAGACTTTATCATTATAGGATTCAAGCTTTTCTATATCTAAAGATCACTTGTAATAAGATATCCGCCTCAAGCAATAAATATACTATTATAAAAATTCTCCACTCAAGGTCGTAGTTTTTTACCTATTCAGAGGCTTTCCATGCAAAAACCATTTGTGTCATTTCTTACTTTCCATTAGAAAATTATTACAGGTTTATTAGTGTCATAGCAAATTCCAAGCCATTTCGAGCTTACGAAATTTGGCCATTATATTTGGTACCGTCTATGGGAAGATTGTATTTCCATAAAATCCTAAGGCATTCTTTCACTACAACTTTCAATCATGGTTACTTCCAGACGACCAGGTACAGTGACCCATCTCAATGTTTCAATGGAGCCGGGGAAACTTACAGAGTTATGGGCGAATCTCAACGCTGAGACAGAGAAACACGTCGAGCTTGAACTTCAGTTAACAAAGGATCGGGAGCTTCGCAAGAAGGAGCTCGACACAGAGCGACAAGCTCATTTGACAGTGCTCAAACGACATGAAGACCAGATGACAATAATAAAGGCTGCCCTAGAGGCTCTGCAAAATACTTAGCAGGCTCCTCCAGCCAGAGGTCACGATCAGTTGTCAGAGACCTCCAATGTTTTAGCAAGGGAGAGATTGAGACCTCGAGGAGTCGCCAGTAAAGCTATTTCTAGGAATCTACAACACGAACCATAGCCTTCCATACATTTGGGGGGTTAAGTTCAATCTGAAATTAGTCGAGGTCACCGAATGTCTGTTCGTCAGGAGGAAGAACAACAACCTCAGCACCAAGTTCTAGCATGAGATCGCATGAGTGAAGGTATAGGCACTCATCCTCCACAACCTGCTCGCCCAGCGATTCAACCAGCACGTCATTACATTACAAAAGGGCATATGGACCAACGAATTAAGGAGTTGATCGAAGTACAATTTCTAGGTACTATCGGTGACATCACAAAATTACAAGGAAGTCTGATTGCCCACGAGCTATTCGATATGGAGATACCAAAAGGTTTTCATACTCTAAAAATTCATAAATATAAAGGTACTTACCCGATTGAGCACATTCAATAGTACCGTGATTCATTGGGTTTATACTCCAATCTCAATCACATCCTTTGTCGTCTGTTCGCTACAAGTCTACAGGAGGAGCCACTCTGATGGTTCCACTCACTCCCTGAGGACTTCATATATACATTCGATTAGCTACAGAAACAGTTCATCAAGACATATGCTCACAATCGGGACAAAGAGGAGAATTTATATTTACTTATCAGTCTTAAGCAATCAAAAGGAAAAAAACTTGAGGATTTCTCAAAGAAATTTCTAGAGCTCGCGCGAAAAGTGGATAACCTCGACCAGAAAATGGTCGTTACTGCTTTCACCAATGCACTCCGGCTCGACTGCAAGGCCAAAGAGTACATCTTCCTCAACAAACCTGCGACCTTGGAGGAGATGATTACCAAGGTCAACAGTTACGCTGACCTGAAGAAGATAATGTCTGATTGACACAAATCTACCAAGTCTGTTCTCTCTACCAAGGGCCCATCTACAGATCAAAGCAATGAACAAAAGGAGGAATAGGGAGATCAGAAGCACACCAAAGGCAACACTGGCTACCCTCGGAAAGGTAGTCCGCCAAACAAACCCATCCTCCCAAAGATGAATGTCTAAATCTCCACAATTTTTCCACTACTTTTGAAGGATACACTCTACCACGTCTCTCAACCACTAGAACCAATCGATAGTCGACTGTATTGTCTACATCATAAGGTATGCCATCATTTTACTGACAATTTTTATTCTCTACAGAAGTTGCTCGAATAAATTTTTAAAGAGGGACGGATGCTCGAATATATTGTTGACCTGAAATCATACAAAGATGGCAGCTATAAGAAGCAGCTTAAAGTTATTCAGGTAAATGATCAAGCTGAGGAGAAGCATCTTTACCATATGCACCACATTAGCATGATCAAAATCAATCAGATCACTAATTTTAACAGATCAAAATGCAGGAGACTATCGAAATGTTGTGATCTCATATCACAAGACAAAGAAGCCAAGCTTCTTCCAGAGTCAAGCAATCGCCGGCTTGGGATTTCCTTTAAAGATTGCGATACTAGCCATGTCAAATTTCTGCATCATGATACGTTAGTAATAATGCTTAAAATGAATAAGTTTGTCATGCACATAATGATGATCGATACTGGAAGCGGTATTGAGACTCTCTTTTAGAGTAATATCGACCAAATGGGTTTAGCCGACCAAGTTATCTAGAACGATACCGATATCAGTGGGTTTAATGGGTCCAGAGAAGAATGAGTAGACAAGATCATCTTACCTATTACCGCTAGACCGGCCACCATTGACGTCATTTTCTATGTTATCAATGCCAAATCACGTTATATCGGGATTATGGGCCGCTGCTGGATTCACAACATGGAAACAATTGCATCCACCTATCATCAAGCACTTCGGTTCAAACATGACAATGGTATTTAAGAGATTAGAGGTAGTCAGAAGCTCTCTCAAGCTTATAAAAATATTGTCTCTGCTATCCTAGATAATCTGATAGATTTGCTCTATAGCAATTACAGGAAGCTGATCACCACAATGATCAACCTTCCATAAAGGAGCCCAGAGAATATATCAACATTGATGGACTAAGCAGAGGTACTTTTATTGGTACTAAGCTGGTTCAGTACGAAAAGAATTCTCACATTCAGTTCTTGCAACTAAATCGAGATGTTTTTACGTGGTCTTTCAAAGAAATGTCTGGGGTCAATCCGACCAAGGCATGTCACAAATTAGCTATCAACATCAATGCCATGGCGGTCAAACAAAATAATGATGATTGTCACCTCGTCTTCGAGAGGAAGTTAACAGCGAGATCGAGAAATTGATCAAAGTAGAATTCATTAGAGAAGCCAAATATCCAGACTAGATATCAAACATTGTCGTTGTCCCAAAGAAGAACGGAAAAGTCCAAGCTTGCGTAGATTTCACTGATCTAAACATACATACTCCAAAGGACAGTTTCCCTCTTCCCAACATCTATCAAATCCTTGATTCCATAACTGGTCAAGAACTCATCTCTATTATAGACGCTGCTTTTGGATACAATCAGATTCTACTCTTGGAAGAAGGTCAAGAAAGGACCACATTCATCACTGAAAGAGGTCTTTATTGCTACAAAGTCATGGCCTTCGGAATCAAAAATACGGGTGTCACATATCAACGGTTGATGACTGCTATGTTCAAAGTACATTTAGGGAAAGTCGTTAAAGTTTACATCGACGATCTCTTGTGCAAAAGCGTACAGTCAGCCAATCACATCTCAGATCTCAACACTATATTCAGCATCCTTCGATCCTACAAAATGTATCTCAACCCTGATAAGCATTAATTCGGGGTACATTCTGGCTTATTTCAAGGCCACCTCATCAACAAAAAAGGGATTGAAGCCGATCAAGATCAGATTTGAGCTCTCCTCATCATGCCTTCTCCGAGAACAATAAAAGACGTTAAGAAACTTGCCGACAAGATTGCTGCTATCAACCATTTCGTTTTTCAATATTTAGACCGCTGTCATTGGTTATTCCTATTACTCTGCGGTTGCACCAAATGATGAAAAGTTCAGCCAAATGCAGAGGTCACATGGACACCAGAATGTAAAGCAGCATTTTAGGATCTCAAAACCTATTTGGGGAGATCTTCCATAATGAGCACCCCAGAAGATTATGAAGAACTTATTATCTACCTAGCAGTCACAGATACTTCTCTCAGCTCGGTTCTCATTCGCCATAAAGGGAAAATTGAGAATCCAGTCTACTTCATTAGCAAAACCCTCACTCCAGTGGAAACAAGGTACTCTAAAATTGAGAAACTTCTTCTCACTCTTGTTTACACTTTGCAAAAACTCAAACACTACTTCCAAGCTCATTCAGTCAAAGTCATGACGAACTACCCACTTCAGAAAGTTCTATCCAAGAAAGAAAAATCAATGAGAGTGCACAGTGGTCAGTCAGTTTAGGAGAACATGATATCGAGTTTGAACGATGTCATTCCGAAAAAGGTCAGGCTGTTACAGATTTTCTCATAGATTTTCCAGTAGAGGATCCCGAGTGGGAGGAGCACAACCCCGACCTTACAGAAGAAACTCTCGAAGATCGTCCCCCTAAACCATTTGACGAGCGAGCAGAATGGATTACAATAAAGGGTGGAGACTTCTCATAGATGGATAAGCAGGACCCGTAGGGTTAGGGATCAGAATCATTTTGATTACCCCTTCTAATGACAGAATTGAGAAATCAATCCGCCTGGATTTTGAGGCCTCTAATAATGTCACCGAGTACGAAGCTCATATTCATGGACTCGGCATCGCTCTTGAGCTCGATGTCCTTGAACTCTTAGTTTATACAGATTCACTACTCATCGTCCACTATTACTCTGAGCAATATAAGAAGAATAGAAAGATGATCAAATACACAGCCCTCATTGCAGATAGGATGAGCAAGTTTGCGAAAGTAACTCTCGATTATCTTCCTCGAGGTGAAAATAGACACGCCAATTCCTTGGCATATCTAGCCGGGGTCTTGGGTATAGAAGCTCGATATCTTCAGATCGAAATCATTATAACCCCCAGCATTGATCGCATTTCTGTATGCATGATCAACACTGGGGGCGATAAAGGGGGAGACGACGATTAGCGAAAGCCTTTTTTAGCCTACATCGGTGTTGACAACAGCTGTAACGGACCACACCCAATAGATCCAAAAGAGCGCCGACAGCTGATCAACAACTCGAAACGCTATACTAATCAAAATGATGTGCTATATCGTCATTCTATCATAGGGCCTTACCTCAAGTGCCTCTCCAAATCAAAAGCAGATGAAATGCTCTGCAAATTACATGAAGGGACTTGTGGCTCCCATGCCGCAGGTTAATCACTAGCAAACAAAGCTATTGCACGAGTATTCTAGCCTGGCATGCGCAAGCAGGCAGAGGAGTACTCACGCAGATGCGACAGTTGTTAAAGACATGGACATATGATACGCACCCCTGTACTCGGACTCCTACAAGTAAGGTTTCTGGCCATTCAAAAGATGGACACTAGATCTCGTTGGCGAATTCCCCAACTCTCCGGGTAACCGCCATCACATACTCGTAGCTATCGATTATTTCACAAAATAGGTAGAAGCAGTTCCACTATGTCGAACCAGAGAGGATGAGGTCATCTCTTTTATCTGAGAACATATCATCACTCGGTTTGGGTGCCCCCACCAAATTCGTATCGATAACGGGCCCCAATTTATGGGAGAAAAAATAGTAACCTTTTTGAACCAACATAATATCATCCACTCACCATCCAATCTTTACTATCCTCAAGGCAATGGCCAAGCCAAAATCACCAACAACACCATCATGGATAGACTCAAAAAATGGCTTCACTCACAAAAAAAAAGGAATTGGGTTCGAGAGCTGCCTCATGTTCTATGGGCATATCGTACCATACCCAGACAGTCAATAGGATGTACCCCATTCCTCCTTTCCTATGGCACTGAAGTCATCATTTCTTCTAAATACCATCATCCAGTTCGGGATCACGAGCTGACTGACGAGGAAAATGAGTTCTTATTGGCTTGCGACCTTAATATGATCGATGAGGCCATAGAACGTGTCATCGCTAACCTAGGTCGATATCATCATATGCTAGCCAGGTTGTACAACAACCGAGTCAGAAATTGTACCTTCCAAATTGATGATCTCGTCCTCAGAGAGATTCTTACACATCGCAAAGAGCCTCACGCTAGAAAATTAACCGATAATTGGTAGGGTCCATTCATTATCACAGGTATTTCAGACCTGGGATCAAATTATCTTATGACAGAAGAGGGAATCCCATTTCAAATCTTTAGAACATTAGGCGACTGAAATGGTACTATCGTTAAGCGCCTTACTACTCCATTTTGTTTCTTGCTTTTTTATTTTTTTGCTGTCTCGATTCCAATAATGAGATTTTTTTTATCTCCATCCAATGTAAATTCTGAACTTATCAATAAAACTTCCAAGTTTTTTACAACATCTCTCTACTTACGTAGATTCAAACACAATCTGTAGATTAAAGTATAGATAATACTAGCTTTCAATCGATCTTATACCAGTTAAATCGAGGATAACACTTGATTTGGTTAGGTCTACTAAATCTTTGCGATTAAAACAAATATAAAAGCCTATTTCATATCAAAGACTCTAACAGGCATAAGATAAGGCAAAGGTAATACTAGCCTTCATCTCTTTCAATATGTCTGTAATATTTCTATAGTTAAATCAAGGATAATACTTGGTTTAGCTGACTCAACCCATCTCTACGATTGAAGCAAATGTAGAAACTTGTTTATATCAAAGACTCTAATAGGCATAACATAAGGCAAAGGTAATATTAGTCTTCATCTCTTTCAATATGTCTGCAATATTTATATAGTTAATTCAAGAATAACACTTAGTTTGGCTAACTCACCCCATCTCTACTATGGAAATAAATGTAGAAACTTGTTTCATATCAAAGACTCTAACAGGCATAAGATAAGGCAAAAGTAATACTAGCCTTCATCTCTTTCAATGTGTCCATAATATTTTTATAGTTAAATCAAGGATAACACTTGGTTTGGCTGACTCAACCCACCTCTACGATTAAAACAAATGTAAAAAACTTGTTTTATATCAAAGACCCCACCAGACATAAGATAAGGCAAAGGTCATACTAGCTTTCATCTATTTTAATATGTCTGCGACAGATACTACTAATTTTCATATCATATTACAGTGGATACTTTTACTGCTATTGAGATGTCGGCCATGCTTCACCCTCCATCAGGAGGTCCATCAAAATTTAGTTCGCAAGTTACAGCGACTCTACCCCTCTCTATCAGATCAGCAGGTCGAGGGCCTAAATTCATTTCCAAAAAGGCCATGCAGTTCCCTCGATCTATATTTACTCTAAAATGTATCCCTTGTAAGACAGGTTCTTAAACAAGATATCTCGTTCTAACTCAAGTCTTTTTACTTCCTCTACAAAATATGTCACGGTCGCCTATAACAGGTATGTCCGTGATGCATGAGCTACAACAATCCTTGAAAAGTTATGTCTCACATTCTCAATGCGTGACTCCAAAGTCTCATAAACTTTCTTTTGATGTGCCATTTCTCAGTCTGTCAAATCGTAAAAAGTTATGTTCTCTTCCAATTTTTAAAATATTTAGCTAATTTAGCCTGAATAACGACCTCAAAATTAGCCACCTGAGCGAGAAGTCTCGCAATTTCTGCATTCAATTCTTCCCTAGCATAAGTATCCTATAATCGGTCATCTTTCCTCTTCAGCAGGACTTCCATTGCCCTGATTTCCCCATCTAAGACCTTCTCCCTTACTAGAGCAGCATCCAAATTGTGCTGAAATTCCCTTAAGTTTGCGTTCCCTTTCTGTACATGTCCCTGAATTCGAACCACGTCACCTTCTAGCTCTCTAATTCAACCTTACAGACTAACTACATCCCCTTGGACTAGAGGAACTTTAACATCATTTCAACTCCCCCTCGAGCACTCCCTAGTCTCGGCTATCTTGGCATGCGCATTGTTTTGTGCCAATTCGGTCTTCAAACGTGTCACCCTCACGTTTAGCTCATTACACCTTCGTTACACTCCCCAAAACTACAAATCCGTCGTAGAAAGAGCTAGGTGCAACTATTCGGCTACAGCATCCGAGGCTGATAGATGTTCTCGAGCTAACTTCAGCTCGTTATCCTTTTCACTCATTTTTGTTTCAGTCGCTCTAGCTCTCTTCTACAATTTTGAAGATCAACTCGAGATTGTCCCTCCGATCTCTCTAGCGCCTCAATACGGTATTGAGCCATTTCAACTTGCTTACTCTTAATTATTAGCATGTCAACCCGACTTTGAAGCTTTGTGGCATGTTCTTTTACTTCCACAAGCTCTTTTATCCTCTCCTCAATTTCGACATCTTTCTCCTCGACCTTGCGAGTGAGGTCGACAACAGTCTGGGTTGCCTCAACAAATTTTAAATGCACTTTTACATGTTGATCTTCCTTGTTCTCATTCGACTCCCTCACCCTATCAAACTCCTCCGTAAATTCTCGATTACATTGGAGCGCCTCATCTTCGCGCGAGCAAACTGAATCCAATTTGACCTGTGCAATAATAGATACATTATATGCAGCTCGCTTCAGAGCACCCATCGACATGATACATATCTTGTTTTTAAAAAGATATCTGATTTCTAACATCTACTGTGTACAACTACTTTTAGACTTAGAGGTCGAAGTAATATCTTAGACAGGTGCTTGATGACATACATTTCGAAGTCTAAGGTACATATTTATGATATTCCACTTTGAAAAAATACTTGAATTTTTCTACGCACTATATTAGTGTTATTTTCCAAAAAATTGATAGCAAGTTTTGGTTTACCTCTACCCTTTACGTTAACTAATTTACTTGGTAGCTTTAATTCAAATATAGCATGCAAGTTAGGAAACCTATTCCTATCTAACCTGCAACTCCGCTTGCGAAGAAAGCAAGGTTGTGGAGTTCTCTCTTTCCCTGGCAAGCCCAATCTCTAGATCTTTAATTCTGAGACTCATTTCCCTAAGTGCCTACAATAGGGTTACAAAAAACAAAAAAGGGCTCAGCCTACAGAAATTTATTCAATACACACAGAGTCCAACAATTTACAAGACATTGCAAAATACACATACAAAATATTTCTCTACCCTACCTTCTCATTCTCACCCAGTGGAAGTTTGGCATCATCCCCTTGGTTGTCTAGCACCGTCTAGCCCATCAACAACTCCCACCGCCACTTCTTCTACTTCTTCATCATCACCCTCCTCGACATAGGTGTTTGCCTTAATGGCATCCATCTCCTCCTAAGAATATCCCTTCAACATAAGGTGGTGCCCAAGCCTTTCACGCTCCGCCTCCACCTCCTCCAGATTCACCCTTGCCTCCGCTTGCAGATGACCAATCACCACTGCATGGGAAGCCTTCAGGGCCTCTAGCTTCATCGTTTCCTTGAGAGCATCAGCCTTCACTTGAGCTACCTTCTTTTCAAGCTCGACCTTCACCTTCATCAGCTCGGATTTTTCTTCTTTCACTCCGAGCTAAATTCCCTTCACCAAACGAGCAACCTGCATAAAACAAATCAACCTCAGCGCAAATTCGAATGTAGTCAATTTTTTACATGACCAAACATAAAACGCGTACCATCCTACTTATATCCTCCTCACAATGAAGAGCCGCTAGTCTGGCCCTTTCCACCACTGCTTTGAGATCCTTCTCAGCAGTAGGTCACTCTTCAACAACCTTTTCCTCTGACCTCCCCAATGGTACGATCCTCCTCCTTTTCTCTTTTCCATTAACCTCACCACTCCCGGTGGTACCAGAGGCTGACGTACATTTTAACATCTATTTTTTGGGAAATGATTGAGTTAATTTGCTCGACGTAATAGACTCCGGTTGAGCCGAGTTATCTATTTTAGGGGTCTTTGCCAAATTGGATTGACCTTTCCCACCAGTTCATCTCTTCTTCCCATCATCAACACCTGCCATCAGCCTGGTGGATTGAGATTTTTAAACTTTTTTTGACTTGCTCCCAATTCTCTTTTTTCCGCTAAGGCCAAGTCCATCCAACACAAACTCGAGCTCAACCTCTTCCTCTGCAACTTCGTCCAACAATAAATCTTTCTTCTCCACTCGGGACTTCAGACCTGCCATGCACCGTATTTATTATTATCAACAAGAGACCATCAGTTCATACATATCAATATTATACTTTATGCATTGTTATACTTACTTTGTTTTACAGTTCTAAACAGAAGATCCAAATGTTCTTCATCATCTCCGTGAAGACAATTACCCTTCACCCATATTCCGTTATCATTCCAGGCTAGACCTGCTGAATTAAGATCGAAGAAGAGACGCCGAGTTTTACTCGAACATAAATATACCCCATCACTGGCTTTATAATTCTTCACCCCATAAAACCGCAATAAGTCCTCAGGGGATATCCACCTCACTTTTCCCTCATTCTCTCATTTTTCATTCATATGGTCACACACAGTTACTACCTCCCACATGTTCCTGTTCAATTGAATAGGATATGCCCCAATCGTATTCATAATCCCCTTCACCAAATTGTTAAGGGAAAGACTCAACTCATACTCTAATTGAGACAGGAAATACAGGAAACCCTCTTAAAGGTCACTCCGAACACTCCAATCAAAATATTCTAACAAGATCGATTCATCTATGCCCCTATCTCATTTTTCCTCCTCCAAGTCGGCCAACAAGTAAAAGAATTCTTCCCCCGTCGCTACAGTACACCCTCTATACATCCTACCAACGTATTCTACGCAGTTACCCCATTTCCCTCCTATAGAAGCCTTGACTTTACAAAATTCTTTGAATACAGCTGAACCAGGGGGATAGGCCACCAATTTACTAGGAAAACCTATAAATTGCTTCAATCCTACTTCAACCTTACTATCAGACTCCACCACCCGACCGGAGGTCGAAACCTTGCTAATAGGCAAACTATCCATTTTACTACAATTTTATAGGCAAAGTTCGATCCTAACCAAATACTTCTCACGTTCGGCCGACATACAGGTTTAGGTATCTATAATTATTTTATACACATCAATCATTCATATGCATCATATCTTTCAGATATTCTGTCTATATGTCATATATCATAGATTGCCATAAATAGAGATTTCTTTTAGGATTTGCTTAAAAATAGATTACGATTTGCAAAAAGAAAAAATAACACACGTCTCTGCTAACCTTCAGTATCATAATGAGAATCCACAGTAGCGCCAAGTCCTTCCCTCACAAAGCTGCTGTATAACCACCTTCGTGATTCTATGCCCGTAACTCTCTTCGACTACTGATCGCCCTCAAAATCCTTACCAAAGCCTCTGCAATTTTTCGCGCTTCACTCTCTCTCTATGCTCTTCAAATTTTCAAAAGTTAAAAAATGCCTGAATGATGAAGACAAAGTACTATTTATTCTTTCTCTCTCTAACGGCTGGCAGTTATTGCACCTTGCACTACCCGTCCTCAGTTTTGGAACTGAGGCATTCTTTTCACTACCCATGTCAGACATTTTGTACCTTTTCAATAAATCTGTCTTTCCATCATTACCCCTGCCCTCGTATTTTAATCTATTTGTATCTTCTATTTCTGTAACTTTATCTGACTTTCCCATACTCATGATGACTCATACTCCACGATATCAGATTTTAGTAGCTTTACAAAAAAGACAAAACTAGAAGTTCCTACATTTTTTCTCTTCCTGTTCCTTATACTTATAGTAGTGATGAAGTCATTTTCAAAGCTAACAAAGTTTTCAAAATTATTCAAAATTTGTTTACCAAAACAGTCTCGCCGGCATTTGCAACTATAGAGGATCGAGTTGAATTTTGATTTTTCTGTTAAATTCGGCAACATTTCCATTTATTTAGGATAATACTTTACATATAAATACATCTAAAGCATCCTTAATGATTTGGACAACCACCTCCGACCAAATATCATCCATTTGTCATCCCATCTTCAAATTTGATCTCCACCTCAGCAATCAGTTTAACCATTTCTTCTCGATCTACAGGATCCCACACTAATTCATGAAAGCATATATCATAGAAATACCGAGCATTCTCAAGTTCCCTACCCCGCATATCCAATCCTTCGAGCTGACAGTTCCTCACTGGTAACTCCGCATCACATTCAAACAATCAAAAAAAAAATTCCCGCACTTCAAAGATCTTTATGGTCAATCGTCCTTCAGCGACATGAAAAATTCTCTGAGATTGAGTCCGTACCATCACAATCCCTTCTCCATATTCAAAAAATAAATTTCACCCTTATTTATGCGTTTCTATATCACTTTCCCCTCAAAGCATGATTTTTACCTTTTATCTCATAACATAAACCCAAAAAATCTTAAGGTAGACTTTTTGAACTTATCCCTTCGCTCAAACTCATACGTTACGTAATTTTTCACTTCGAGCTTATTTTTTATGATTTATACTTCTATCGACCTCTATTAGCGCGAATTTTTGCATCACAGATTTCTTACATTTTTATCTCCAATATTTCCAACACGTAGATATATCATACTTACATTACCGCATAATTTTTTATACATATATGTCTCAGTTCGAATAACAGCACTTACGGTATTCATAAACATTAATTCATTTTAAACACCCTTCAAATGATTCAGTTCGAGTATACAAGATATTTTATAAACTCAAGTAATTGGAAGGTAAATTTTAATTCATGTCGATAACATTATACGTGAATTTACAGATAACAAGTTTTCAGTAATCAATCTCATGTATATTATAGAGATCTAATCTGCTCAGATCCCAACTCCAGGTACTTTATAGATAACAAGTTTTTCACTATTTTTTAAAGAAACAGGTCATACAGGCACTCAAACAAATCAACTCCTCCAGTTCTTCCTGCTTCAGTGATCTTTCACCCTGATACAAAGTAGAAATTAAAACCAACAAAAAGCCTCCCTCACATGAGTTTGATTAAAGTCTAGTCAAACTTCAAATGGAAACTATGCAAGCAGTAGAATCAGTACTGGTACCAACTCTACAAACCAAAGTTCTTTTGAGCGTTAAAACGTGATGGAAATGCAGAAGTAGACTTCTACTGGTTGTCTCCAACCTCCACTACCATCACTTCCTCCTCTGAAACCGTTACCTCGGAAGAGTTGGTAGAGATGAAGAGGGCCTGACCTTAGAATCCATGGTAATACAAGAAATTAACATAACTGCCCCAGAGTTATGCCTATCCCTGCATATGAAGCCCCAACCTTGTCTTTCGCGAGAGTACGGAGACAAGCCCAACGTTCCTCGCCTGTCAAGACGATAAAATGAAATCTCCACTTACAGCAGAATTCCTCCTCAGCTTCAACCGCTTCGTCTTTCGACATGCCTTGATAAATCAGAGAGACAGGAGTGGGTATCGATATCTTCAAGGATTGGTCACCAAAGTATTTTTACTTTAACCTATGCATTTCAGACGGAATCCACTCTTCAAGAACTATTCTCCGTGTCTTCACCATTTTTTTTAATATTTCAGTGAATTTTTTCAGATTACAAGCGTACTCTGCTTCAAGAATTCGATCCAAGTACTATTTATATAACCCTACATTTATTGTGCATGTACATTTTACCAAGTGTCATCATTCATTACAGATGTAACCTTTTAAAATCTAACTGTCACATACATCAGCATCCACATCTACATTAAATACACATTATTTCCCCATAACCTCCGTAACTTCCACACAGTCAAAGCCATCATTACTCAACTTCAAAAATCAAGAATTTCAACCCAAATACCCATTTCTAATTGATCATTTCTTAACCAAAGCCATTCGTGACTTCGGTTGCGAGGGGGCAATTGTAAGGACCTATCCCTCGATCTCACCTAAAATTGAGTTGTTGCCAGTTCGAATTACCTTTATCTCAGACTCACGCATTTATAACATAACTTCCCCAGTCAACATTCCAAACCATCCCGCGAACTGTTTAAGAACGTGGGTCAAGCTCAAACCAAAAGACCTATCCAGTCAAAGACACCTGTCTCTTATGAACTCATCAGTTCCTCAGTCAACAGTCCCTAACCATATTGTTCAGAAAACATACTCCAGCACGATGAAGAACTGTGGAGAAGGCCTATATAAAGGAAATGTTCTATAAGAGACAAGGACAAAAAAATTACAATAGAGATCATCAAGAAACTACTCAATTTCGATTCTCAGCAAACAGTCAGACTTCTTTATTTTAAGATTCAAGCATTTCTATGTCTAAAGATCACTTGTAATAAGATATCCGTCTTCAAGTAATAAAGATACTTTTATAAAAATCCTCCACTCGAGGTCGTAGTTTTTTACCTATTCAGAGGTTTTCCAGGCAAAAACCACATGTGTCATTTCTTACTTTCCATTAGAAAATTATTATAGGTTCATTGGTGTGATCGAAAATTCTAAGCCATTTCGAGCTTACAGAATTTGGCCATTACAGGTATGGTTCTTCCCATGTGAAGTTTTTAATTTCCATGAGGAAATCATGTATCATCCTTACGAACCAACTCTTGGGTACTTTACCACTCACAAGATATATCTTTGTGTCCTCATACCATGGTCATATTGGTGGTGGGGCAAAATTGAACGGGTCACTCAAAAGTATCCTAGAGTGACAGTTTGTACTAGAGTTGGGTGAATGCTCTTCCTGGTGGATATTTGTATCATGTTTTTCATTAGATCTTGATGCTTTTCCTTTAGAGATGGAAATGATACTATAGTCTTTTATTTTATTTCATGTGGGGACTGTATTCTTATTGCTGAAGGTGATCAGCGTTGTTTTCATATTTCCTAAGGATAAGGTAAACATGCATGACTGACAGTTCACTACTGCATGTGCGGTAGCGAGGAATGGTCTTTCCATAATGACTAGAATGTATTTTCTGGGATCAGATGTCTTTTCAGTTTCTAAGATCACAAAGTCAACTAGGAAGTCCAAACCCTCGACTTGTATAAATACATCCATCAAATATTCCTCTTAGGTACCTGATGGAACGATTTTCCATTTGCAATATCATATTTGTTGACCTCCAATTCCCAAGTCCAAGTTGCTGATAAACATGGTATGGAAGGACATTAATGCTAGCACCTAAATCTAGAAGAACTTTGTTAATAACGTGTCTTCCTATCATGTAAGGAATTGTTGGGCATCAAGAGCCTCTAAGCTTTGGAGGTCTCACTATTTCTGTAAGGAAAACCATTTTTTTGACATTGAGACTCCTTTTACGCGTGCATATTTCCTTTAAGAACTTAGTGCATAACGGTACTTGCTTGATGGCTTCGAGCGGTGGCAAGTTGATGTGAACATGCTCAAATGTTTCCACAAGCTCATCGTAATATGGGTTTGAAGCCCTTGGTTATAGCCTTTGAACATATGGGATTGGTGGTACATAATTACTGGTTGAAGTCAGAATAGGTATTTTGTCTATCTTTAGGGTAGAGTCAATTTCGGTTGTTTTAATTGCTGATTGTTCATCAGTGGGCATCTCAATTAGATTATCGACAACCTTACCACTCCTAAGAGTGGTTATGGTGTGACACTATTCAGCAGGCTTAGTGTTATCGTTCAAATCCACTCTCTATTGCCCCTTTGAATTAGATTCTGACAAACTTGGCAATCTTCCTTATTCACGACTAGCAAAGTCTTTTGCGAATTGTAACATGGTTGCATCCTGCTGACCTACTCGTTGATTTAATTAAGTGAGAGATTGGCGAATCTATTGCATAAAGGTTTCCAGGGTTCGCTCAAGTGACCCAATCCTTTCAGTGTTGGTTGGTTACAGTTGATATTATTGTGACTGGTACTGTTATTGTTGTGGCCTTTGGTATTGCTATTGTCGAATGTTTGAGTTACTAGCAGGTCCTCCCTGATGTGGTCCAGTTCTATAAGATAAGTTGGGATGTTCAGGAATAAAGGATCATAACGAGGTGTTAGGATTCACTTAATTGTAAGTATAAAATGTGCAAACTTCCTCTTCTAGAATTTTTTGGTTAGGTTGGACGGTAGGACACGAGTCAGACATATGAGTAGTACTGTTGTAGTAACTATACGCCTCTCATTGAGCAAGAGATGGTGTTGGTTTAGTAAAGGCATTGCTCATCTACTTGAATAGTCTTTTTGTGAATGGATAGCAGCTAGGAGGAGCGATGCAAGTGTCTAACTTAAGAATTCCTCCTTTTTTAGGTTCACTCTTTTTCTGAGTAGGATTTTCCTGCTTGTACGAGTTCCCTCCCATAGTTTCAAAGAGTTCCCAAGCTTTTGCAGAAGACGTACACATTATGGAATCCCCCACAAGTAACATCCATCATACGTTTGTTAATTTGGGACAATCCATTATTGAAACCGTGTGTTAACTAACATAGATCTAGTCTATGATGTGGCACTTAAGCAAGAGACTCTTGTATCTCTGCCAGCTATCATTAAAGTGTTCGTCTTCCTTCTAAGTAAAATTATTAATTTTACTACGTAAAAGTTTTTTTTGTGATTAGGGAAGAATATCTTTAAAAATGCCTTCTTTAACATCCCAAAAGTTGTCATGGTTCTAGGGGTAAGAGAATACAGCCAAATCTTGGCCTTATCCTTGAGGGAAAAAGGAAATTGACATATCTACACAAATTGATATGCATAGTCTTTATAGTGAAGTGTTGCGTATAGTTCCTTAAACTTGGTGAGGTGAAGGTAGGGGTCTTCATGATCAAGACCACTGAAAGAAGGTAGGGCATTGATAATGCCATTTTTTTCTCAAATTGATGCGCTCCAGCAGGAAGCTCAGGCAATACGATGAGGGAAGGGTTTATCTTAGGTACAGGACTGGAATATTCTAGAAGTACTAACTAATTAACTACTAAATAAGATATATTAAAATGCACTACTACTTTTACTATTACTAATAATACTAGGGTGCTAATGTTATACTAATAAGAAAATTACTTACAAACTTTTTTATCTAATTTTATCCTATAAATTAACTAAACTAATTTACCTAATTTTTTGTGCTTTTTTTATTTTTAACTAATTTCTAACTAATAAATAAGATAAGAGGTCATGTTTTAGCCTATGTTGGGGTGCAACAATCGTTTAAACCCTTTTTTATCGCTTGCGTCAGAGAAAATTACCCCTGAAGCGTGAAAGAGGAGAGAGGTTAGTAACAGAGATTGATTTTCTAGCAACCTGGGATAGCAGAAATAGTGTACTGATAAGTAATTATATCTAACAAAGCTAAGGAGAATAAACCTAAAGAAGGATGTCAGAGGAGCTCAGTGGCTGGCGAGGATCGCTGGTTGGTAAGGCCCATGTCTCCTAATTTTTTATTCGAGTATTCCCTTCTGTAACAGAAACTCAAACTTAGGTCAATCATACTGAAAAGTTGTTATGACAGAGACTAAAAATTACCTGCAAAACCTAAAAACTAAAAAAATCCTACATTATAACTAAACTACGATTTATATATAGCCTAGAAATTACAGTTACCTCCCCGGTAATGGCATCATTTAATAGGCCGTCATTTGTCAAATCAAAATCCTACTTACTTAATAATGTAGTAAAATAGCAAGTAGGGTGTCAATCCACTGAGAGGTACGCTATTCTATGGTAAACTAAATCTAGGTGAAGGGGGTTCTGTTTTGTTAGACATCTCGCTTAAACTAGGTTTTGAAAATGATTATTAAAGATATTAGACCTTTGGATTCAACTCTATATTAGTATATTAGGGTTTAATTTAATAGGCTTTTTCTCTTCTCCTCGAATACTATCTTTCAAATTAAATATGCAGGGTTTAAAGTTCATTTCTAACTTCCCCGCCAAGAACAAATTAGATAACCTAATTCGTTAAGATCTAGATTCAAACCATAGGTTGCTGACCTAGAACTTACTCCCATTTATTGGAAACAAGAGTAATCCCTAGGTCTAGAGGTTGCTAAGTGGTCTGAGAAATAAATTATTTATTCAGGACATCGATTCCTCACCATGTTAGAATTGTTCTCCTCCTCCCCCAACTTATTGGGTTCAAGAGAGTTGATGCACAACCCTAAAGAGTGAACATAAACCTCTAGATCATACCTATCACCTGCAAGAAAATCCTAACATACACTTATAGAGCTTCCTCCTCGGATCTAGTTTGAAGGGATTAGCCCTGCAACATCTTAATAAACAAAATTAATAAAAGAAATTAAAGTAACCATCATTAAACTTAATAATAGAGTTATGAGATACATACTCAATTCTCAAACTCTTCAAAACCTTATAAAAATGAAAAGTAGTTTTCAGAAGGGAGAACTGATCCTTAAATAGAAAAACCTAGAGGTTTGAAGTGTCATAACTGCCCTTAATCTTCTCTAGCATTAAAAGAAAGGCATTCACTAAAGTTTTGCCCTTTTCAGTTCACAACGGGATATGTACAAAATATTCATGCCTTTTGACCACTAATAGCCGACGATCACAAGTGGTAGGCCTTGTGTCAGTGACAATCGTTGATGAATCATTGCTGGAGTTCTCCAATTTTTTAAGTTTTTCTCCGTTTGATTATAGATGTATGAATTGACATCCATCCTCCTGTTCTCTTATCTCAGTAATGATCTTAATTTTCATGTAGCTTAACTAGGCCAATTTTGATAAAAACTTATCTGCTGAACTGCTAGAACTCCTCGGTGTGGTTTTTGTGCCATTTTAGCTCTGATTTGACCCTTTTCTTACCAAATTACTTCAATAAAGTATAAACCTAAAAATGAGGTAACTAGGCAATAATTAGACAAAAAAAAGTCCTAGGACGGCCAAAAGTACTTGTAAAAAGGGCTTCAATTCTATATAAAAAATGTGTTTATCACAGCACACATTCAAAAATATAACCCTTTTGGAGGAGTCTTATTGGTAGTCATTGTAGTATAGTTTATTTTCCTCTCAGTTTTACGTAATTATTTTGGTAAACCCTCCTAAGTTTATAAATAAACTAAGATCTTTTTAGGAAACTATCTACGATATATTTAGGGTTAACAAGAGTTGTTGAGAAGACAAAATAATTAGTTTGAAGCACTATAAATACTGAGTTGTATTTTTTGTGGATGAAAATACTAAAAACCCTCACGAGATAAAACTCGTCGACCAGGGACATCTAGGGGTTTAACGGCTTACTATATATACTAAATACAATCAAAATACCTGTAAAAGTAGCTTAAATTTCTTAGTTTATTTTATTTTACTTGGGACAAGCAAAGAGGTAAGTTTGGGTATATTTGATAAGCACATTTTTTGCAGAGTTTATTCCCCTTTTACAGGTATTTTTGGCAGTCCTGAATCCCTTTTTATCTTAATATTGCCTAGTTACCTCATTTACAGGTTCTCTACTCCACTAGAATCAATTTGGCAAGAAAAGGGCTAAATCATAGCTAAAATGACAACTGAACCACACTGAAGTTCTTCAGTAGTTCAACAGATCAGTTTCAATCACAATTGAGCTAGTTGGAATCTTCAAAAACCAAAAATTATTAGTGAGGAAAGGGATTAAGAGGTTGGACCTGAAATCATAATCTACCAGGCAAGCAAAGAAGAGCCCTAGATGGGGGAGGATTTCGATTACCATACACCGGCGATCGCCACTGGCTAAGGCACCTCATCGGCGATCGCCGACCACCTGTGGTCTGAAATTGTAATTCTTAAACACGTATCTCGAGATGGTTTATTAAGAAAAAATCTTCATCGAAAGTTCAAACTTCACCGCTATAGAAGACTAGGGGATAGTTATGACATTTCATAATCGGGATTTCTCTATTTAGTATTTTTATCTCCCTCTCCAAACCAACTTTTCGCTTTTGTAGGGATTTAGAGAGCTTGAGAGCTGAGTTTGTATCTCTAAACTTATTATTAAGATAAAATGAATGTTAGATCTTGTTCTTCAATTGTTTTTTATTATTAAGGTGTAGGGAGGCTAATCCCCTCAGACTAGATTATAGGAAGAAGCTCTATAGGTGTATGTTTGAATTTTCTTACAGGTAATAGGTCTGACCTAGAGGTATTTGATCACTCATTATGGTTATTCTTTAACTCTCCCAAATCTAGCAAGATAGGGGAAGTGGAGAGGAATTCTAACGGGTGAGGAATCGATGCCCTAAATAAGGAATTAATTTCTTATACCACTTAGTGACCTCTAGACCTAGGGGGTATTCTTGTCTTCACAAAAGAAAGAATAAATCCTAGGTCAACAACCTAGGATTTTTGTTTAGACCTTAACGAGATGAACTCTCTGATTTGTGCCTCGCAAAAAGATCAGAAAAGAATTTTAAACCCCTCAAATTAGATTTAAAAGAGATAAGACCAAAAACCTATTAAATTAAGCCCTAATATACTAATATATAGTTAAATTTGTAGGTCTAATTACCTTTAATACTCGAATTACAATGCCTGGATTAAACATAGAAGTCCGACAAACAAACCCCCCATTTCCTTTAGATTTTAGTTTACCCTAGAATAACGTGCATGTCCGTGGATTGACACTCTACTTGTCATTTACTATATTAGTTTGTAGAAATTAATATATGAAATAGACTACCTAGATTAACAACTATATAAGTGTTAGGAGTTGGGTCCAGCCCAAGCTAAGAGCCCAACTGGGTTGGGGTGCCCTATTGGAGTCCTAACAAGCCTATAAGCCTTTAGGGCTTATGGGGAGAGTTTGAGTAGGATTGGTAACCCATATTGTAGGGTTATCAACTTTGCATTACGTACAGAGAAATAGTTCACAATTTAATAAGAAATCTCTCTTCTCTCTATTTTTTCTCAAGATATAGAACAGGTAGTCTTATATCTAATATTACTCAACACGTTATCAGCACGTAAGCTAGTGGATCAAGAGAAGAAGAAAATCACTCTTTAATCAACGTTTTCAGGGAATTCTTACAATAGAAGAGGTATTTTATATATTTTCAAATTTATAATCAATTTATCTCTAATCAATATTTTATGATATCAAAATATGGATTAGTAGCATTTTATCTTCTTTTTTCGGATCCAATTTTGGTAATTTTTACCCTTTATTAAGTGTTGTTTTCATATAAAAATTACTTTCTCTATGGATATCAGATAGAGGTGAAACCACTTTGGTTAGAAAGCCTATCTCAAGATCTTTCCAACGGTATATGGCACATCTCAGGGACATCTCCCAATCACCGAAAAACTCATGCTGAAACTAGGTAGTTTAACGGTCAAAAACAACGATTTTAGATCATATAACGTCAGCAAGCATAAATTTTTTATTTTTTACTTCTTTTAATAATTATTTGTTGATGACATCATCCTTATCCTTTGTTGACGTTAGTAGTGACACATGTCAAGGACACATGGAATGTTAACGTGGCATGACACGTAGCAGGCACGTGCGTGGTACGTGTGGCACATACGTGGCACGTATGGTGACACGTGGCATTCGGTAAGGGTGACATGTGGCAGTCACCGGATGATCACCAGACTGATTACTGGAATGACATATGGCAGACACATGTGGCATGTGCGGGGAACATGTGAGACACGTGTGGTACGTGTGGGGCATGTATGAGATGTGTGGCTGTTACGTGCATGGCATGTGTGACAGACACGTGTGGTAGACACATGTGGTACGTGTGGGACACATGTGACGGGGTCAACCCGGTCTAAGCCTTGACCCAGATCGAGTCAGACCGGTTCAAACACTAAAATAGTTATAAAAAGCCCAATACCCGGTCAAATTGAGTCCAATTTTTTTTGAAAAATTCCTATTGACTAGACCTACTCCGTGGGGGATGCATTTTTATTTTTATTTTATAAAAAAAATTTGGGAACGGGTGGCTTGTATAGGAATAATGACTCACTTATATAGGATATAAGCAAATGGATTAATACCTATTTAAGTATATTGCGATAACTAATAAGATATTAACGGTATTCCCCTAAGATAATAATTATCATAATCTGGGGATAAAAGCTAATATGAAACCAAGAGTAATTTAGAATGCAACTAGGAGTCATATCTAAATCATAATTAACTGTCAAGGACAAATAATTAAAGCTCAATTGGGAATTGACTTAGTTTTATTTCTAAAAACTTGGTGTCTGAGGAACCAATTTTTCCTATATAGGTGCAATTAGATGTTACATAAAAATATTTAGAGGTATATAGGCACTGATAGCAACCTATAGTACCCTAAAATGTTATTTCAAAGACAAGCATAATTAACTTATCTTGAGAACCCAGCAGACTTCGGGGTAGGACCACTTGTCAACTAAACATTTAATACCCCTCATATTCGTAGCAAATGGGTCATTTGACTAGAATATATAGACCTTTATAGAAGTTTAAGGCTTATAACACCCTAGTTTTTTGTAACATCTAGTAGTTTTGAATAGCTATCTTGGCTAAGACTCTATTAAAATGCACTTTAAGGTTAAGATCACCATGTTATGGGGTAAAATTAGAATTTGACACTTAATAGGATATGAATAAGGTTCACCTATAAGTAATTATTGAGAATCACTGACTTGTATAATATGAATTTCCATTAGTAATGATTGGAAATCATGTACAAATCATGTACTTAAATAGGATTTTATAAGGAATGCACACATCTGGTGGTTTAGAATAACAATCTTGACTAAGATTCTATTAAAACTCACATCTAACATTAAGATCGTTATTTTACAGGGTAAATTTGGGACTTAATTATTAGAAAAGAATTTTATGAGTTTTAGAATATGAACAAGGTTCAATAATAATATGATTAGGAATCATTTATTTTTCGTTATTTTAAGTACTATGATATGTCTTTAATGCATTTGAAATATTTATCAAGAATTGCTACTAATTACGACCTACATTTTGCATTACAGATGTCTGTTAGCCCACGTAATGATTATAAACTATTGCGGCTCGATAGTTCCAACTACCTTTCTTGGTGTACAGACATAAAACTCCATCTGCAGACAATGAACATCTCAAAATTGATTATTGTAGATAACACCGCCTCTAAACCACTCAGGGCACATGCCATGTTAGCTATGCATGCCCACCTTTAGCCAGAGCTGAGGTTTGAGCATATCTGTTACAGAGATCCATATGAGTTATAGAAAAGCTTAGAAGAACATTTTGGTTTACAACAGGCCCTGACAAACTATAAGAACTGTAACCACTGGAACAACTTGAGGTTATGTGATTTTAAGACTGTAGCTAGCTATAACTCAGCACTACAGAAGATTATGTTTCAACAAGGAGGCTCAATAACGATTATGTCTTCGCATAAGAGGTTTTGCAAAAGACTATTTCCATATTTTTACATTCACAGGCTACTGGTGTATGCGAAAATGAAATTTAGTAATCTTAGAGATCTGATCTAACTCTTGCACACTGCAGAATAAGATGGCACATTTGTTTTTGGGAAAAACAAAAAGTTTCCCTCTAGGAAGAAGAAACACCAATTGCACGGAAGATCTTATCTCATGGCAAAGGCAACCACGATGGGGTTCTGGAAGTAAGAATGTAAATGAAGGCAGGAATCAGGTATTCCTGGGCCCTCAAAAGTAGAACATGTTTAAAAAGGTTGGTAAACTACATACACCAAAGAAGATCAAGAAGTCAGATTCGAAATTTCCTTGCATGAGATGTGGGGCAGTTAGACACTGGGTACGTGACTGCAAGACACCGTGGGTGCCTATAGTCAAAGTCCAGGTTAACCACATCATCGATGACATAACTTTCATCACTATGAAGTTAGCAGCGTCAAACTTCTTCGGCAACACTGAAGCCGGCATGGATCAACATACAAAGTAATCTTTAATTATATCTCAATAGACATGTGATGTAACATTTGAGGGAGCACTAGTGTTTTATTTCTAGTACAGACTTGATTTACTCTTTTTGTTAGTTTTTTTGATTTTGTTGGGAACATATCATTTATATTTTAATAAAGTGCTCATGACATACATGAGATTTTTAATTTGTTATAAATTGTGATTATTCAAATTTATTGCTTGAAAAGTAGTTAAATTCTATATATGATAGTTGACCCACTATATACAACCCACATATGGATCTATCTGCTCATTGAGCATGACCAATAATCGAATAAGTGGCAACATATATCTAAGAGACATTAGTACCATGCACTCAACCTTTTTGAGATATGAATATATTTCTTATCTAACCTTGTGCATTGAGGTTGGCACGAATATCATTAGCATGGCCAACATGATATAATGCACTAAGTGCGTCACGCTATTACTTTCTAACAGTATAATATAGGGTATCTTGTCTACTTTATAAACTAGTAAATCCAACCGAATATTATTAAGTTTAGGGAGATACATGATAATACTTATCACGTAATGACTATCAGAGAAAATGACAGACAAGATTTTGTGCATTCACTCCATGTCAGAATACGCTATTGGAACGGTTTCCAATACACTCCTCAGGGCTCGGATAGTAAGGAAGATTATCGAGATTATATCTCAACTTTCCTTAAAAGAAAATAAAATCCAGAAAGTGTATGTGTAATGATTGTTTTCATGGAAAGTCCATTATTTTATCCTAGTATGACCAAGGTGGAGTGGGATTTCCAGCCTTTGCTCCAAACGCATCCATGGAGACACATGTGGACCTATTCATCCATATAGTGGCCTACTTGAATATTTATGGTCATAATAGACTCATCTAGGAGATGGTCTTACGTTTGCCTATTATTAAAATCTAGGAATACAATGCTAGCACAATTTCTCGCTTAGATCATTCGATCGCAGGCTCAATTCCTGGATTAACTGATCAAAGTTGATCGATGTAACTAGACGGGGGCTTGGGAGTTAGACTCACAGGCTTGGTGATTATTTTACTGCTAAATGGGATAGATGATTGAGCATCGTGAGTACCCCATACCATACCCAACTCGGGATTGGCGGAGAACCTAATCAAGCGATTTAGGATAATTGCTAGGCCATTGTTATTACGATCACAACTTCCAGCTAGTATGTGGGATGTGCATTCTTGCAGCACTGATTAGAGTTCTTTCCATAGTAAATCATCAAAATATTTTTTCCCAAAAGTAACTAATAACTGGGTCAGAGCCCGGTGTCGCCCATCGACAAACATTTTGATATTTTATACAAGTGGCAATCGTACCACAATGTATGAAGATGGGACCCTCAACATCGGCCTGGTATTATGTGGGTTATGATTAGTATTTATCACTGGATAATTGAAACCCACTAGCGACTTATATACTGCAGAGCAAATAATTGTTACTTTGATGAGATGATATTCCCAGCATTGAAGGGAGATATGACAGTCAATGTTGAAGATATTTCCAAAAGGTCTTAGAAAATACCATCGTTATCTCATCAATCCCTATACGTAAGTTAGGTTACAATAAGGTTCAACAGATTACAAACCTCTAATATGTCATAAATGAATTGCCAGACACATTTAAAGACACTATTAAAATACCGTAAGTGTATATACCTGTAAGTAATACACCTACACAGCAGAATGTTCTAGGGGAATTAGTACCGCAAATGAATCGGAGGTTCGCGCTTAGTACAGAGCACCGTTGGAATAAAGTATTCTGAGATGGAGAACTGCAGAATATGGGACAAATATAACTAATGGTGTAGTAGTCAGTTCATCAAGGATGGAACCACCCATCAACGAGGCAATAATAGCTACACGACCAGTTGATGCATTACAATACTAGCCCAGGGTGGTACATACGTACGATAATAATGAGATCTCGATCTATTAAAAGTCTGCAATAAGCACAAGGTAGGATCGTTTAGTAGAGATTTGTTGACAAGGTATTCATATTTATTGTTGTACTTACCATCAAGGATGAGGATTTAGAACCACTTATTATAAATAATTGTGTGTTGTTGTACATTGGCCAAAGTGGGCATCTGGAATCCAAGCAGAGCTCAACTTGCTAGCATAATGTGAAGTAATACAATTGAGGATGTCGGTTATAAATAGGAAAGGTACGTAAACATGATTAACTCAGAGTAATAATTTGGTCAAGGCAAGACTAGTTGCCACAGAAATTTTTAAGTGATCTGGCATCGATTGCATATGACCTATTACCTGGTTATAGACGTTATAACGTTTCGGTACTGATCTGTCTGTCAAATTGTCGAGGACAAGCTAGACATGCGTCTGATGTAAATACCGCGTATCTATATAGGAAACTAGATACAGATATCTACATGAAGCTACCTCAGAAGGTACAAGCTTCTGAAAGCAACTAAGCCCGACACATGAGGTGTGTACGTAATAAAACTGGAAAAATTATTGTTGACTTGAAGTAATTAGGGCCCATGAGACATAGTAAGTTGATTGAATATTTAAAGGTTGAGGACTTTACAAATATCTTTATTTGTCCATGCGTTCTTATTTAGAACACAGATATTAGCTTCACTCATCATAACAGTGTACTAAATGATTTGGATATCATTAGAACTCTGGGGGAGATTGCGAGAGCCACCAAATGCCTTGGAAAGGAATTCAAAATACAAGACCTTGGGAAATCAAGTAGTGTCTAGATTTGCAGATGAAATATCTTGATAGTGGCATACTCGTACACCATGAAATATATATCGGAAGAGTTATCTAATACTTTGATATGGATGTAGCACACGGTGCTAAGTCGTTTATTGCGCGTCCATCACTTGGGTGTGGACAACAACATCTTCCACCATCCTAAATGGGGGGAGAAACTCCTAAGGCCGTGGTGTCATAGCTAAGAGGTATTTTGTTATAGTTAGCTGAGTATACTAAACCCAATAACTTATTTGCAGTAAACTATTTAGCTTGCCATAGTTTTGTTCTTACCCGAAGGCACTGGATTGAGATCAGGCACATTCTGAAGTATTTGATCGGTATGAAAGACTGGGGTCCGTTCTACTCTAATTGGTAAATGTAAAAGTATAAAGTACACCGATACAGAATACTTCTCAGACCCACATAGAGGCCATTGTCAGATGGATTATGTGTTTATGTATGGGGATACATAAAGATTCTTGGAGATCGATAAAACAGACGGCGGTAGCTACATCGCGAACCACAAAGATTCTTGCACTTCATGAAGCTGGCAGATAATGCTTCTAGTTGCGGTCTATGATCAACCACATCAATGAAAGTTGCAGTCAGAGTTCTATCCAAGATAAACTGACGACTCTTTATGAAAACAGCGTAGCTTGTATCATTCAAGTCAAGGGAAGATTTTATTAAAGGTGACAAAACAAAGTACATTTCACCAAAGTTCTTCCACATACATGAGTTGCTGAAGACGAATGAGATCAACATTGTTCAAGTCCATTTTAGAAGATCAACATTAGTTCTAACATAAATCAAAGCTTTAAGAAGGAGAGAGAGGGAGACCCACACAAACTACCAAAATTACTCTCTCACACCACTCACATACCTACCAATAGTCGAGTGCTAAGGATGGTCACCAAGAACTTTACCTTTTGGTCAATGTTCAACTTCATGAAAGGACTTATATAGGTTGGACTATCAATCAAGGCCTTTAGAGACTTGATGAAAAAAGTGGTATTAATGTGTTTCCCAGCCTTTAACTCCACAAGAGCCCCCATAATGTCACCCTCGCTTACAAATGAGTATGTTATACCATGAACTCTTTCTGACAAGATTAACTCCACAATAGACTGGATAAGATCATAAACCAGACTCTCACTTGAGGTAGCGGACCTGTTGCCCTTGGCAGAGGCAGATGTACTAAGAGATGACCAAATATCCTCCCAAGAAAGAAAAGGTGTTGGACGAAAGGTACCCTCATGCTGACTCCATCTTGGGGCAACTAGTATAGTGTCCTGAGTGTGACTATACTCATAAGCAGATAAGTAAGGGTCATGGATAGGGGTCTCAAGATCTATCTTATCCATAACATCATCATCAGTTGGAGCCTCATCAATATCCTAAGGTGGTGGTTGATCAGATGTAGTTTTATGGGCATATCTCCCAGTAGTAAAGATCCCAGAGAAGAGTGCCTCAAGCTCATCCCTAAACTTGAGAGGGGTAGTCTTAAACTTCTTAGTTGCAGGGTATTGTTGCTTCAAAATAAACAAGATGTGTATTAGGTGTCTATTGATAAGAAAGAAAAACATATTTATCAAATAAGGAAGTATACTTGTTAAATTAGAAAAGAGATGCATACTTATCAAATAAGAAAAGAGATGCATATTTATCAAGTTCTGAAATAAACTTATCAAATAAGAAAAGAGAAACATACTTATCAAATAATAAAAGATAAGCATACATATCACATAAGAAAAGAGATGCATACCTAAATAATATCATCTAGAGTCTCTTGAGGCCAATCAAAAGTACCATCCTCAGCATTGTAACCATGCCCAGTCATGTTGACCAAAGTGCTCCAGACTACATATTTATTCCTCAGATACCCATTGGTTCTTCAAGTCTTTTTGTTTAAAGTCTTAAAGAATTTCTTCATTCAGCTCTTGGCACATCCTCTTCCATGAAGCCATCTTGAGTGAGCTCCCCACCAACCCATAAGAATTCACATCCCTTTGACACTTAGAAATAAAAGCCAACTTCATGACTGGATTATCCTTAAACCCTCCACTTTTACTCAGAGATACCATTAGTGAAGCATAGTAATTAGGATATAATGAAAAACACCACCACCATCATTACTCTCTACTTTATCTTCTTTTTCTCTAACCACCACCATTCTCTCTAAAACCCTACCAAAACCTAACAGCCACCACCAAAACCTCACTTCCACCACCACCAACCCCCCCCCCCCCCGACCACCACCACCTAATCCACTACTACCACTACCCAAATCCATCACCACTACCACAAAACCCTACTGCCACTACCACCCAAACCACTACTAATACCACCCTAACCACTGCCACCAACACCCAAACCCATTACCACCACCCAAACCCATCAATACACCACAAAACCCTAGCAATGCTACCATAAACCCTACCACTGCCACCACCACCACCCTAAGGATTGCAACCGCCACCCAAACCCATCACCGCCACAACGAAACCCCACCACTGTCATTGCCACCCAAACCCACCACCACCACAAAACCCCAAATTCATACAAATATATAGAAACAACAACAACATACAATTGTAGAATCAAAAAAACAAAATATTTACACCTTGATGCCGACAATACCAAATCGAGAGAGAGCCTGAATCTATTTGGTGGTGATTTGGGGGGGGGGGGGGTTCAAGCCCTAGATTGGTTTTTGTGGGAGGAGAAGAGAGTGAAAAGAAAATTATTTAGGGATGAAAGAAATGTTTTTTTGTGTTTGGGACAAGGAGTAATAATTTTCTCAATAGTTGGGGGAAATTTGGGTAGAAAACCACCAAAAAGTGGCTTAATAGCCATCTAGAGGGAGGCCTCACCTCTAGTTCCAACAAGAGGAACTAGAGGTATAAGTTTTAAATAGAGGAAAAAAATAGAAATGTCCTCTCGAACCTGTTTTTTTTTTTTTTTTTAGCAACAAGAGCTCTTAATCTAACTAGAGGCAAAAACAAACACCTCCTAAGTTTACAAAAAAAGGAAGCATGGTTGAAGTATTATAAGCTTGCTTAAAGGAAAAAAATTTATACCAACCCCCTTGAACAAGGGTATTACCTTCTATTTATAGGAGGACATAGGGGCAAGGTCTTTATTATATTATGATTATAACAATTGTTAAGTTTAAGTTGTCTTCCACCTCTTCTAGCTTCTAACTATGCCTTTTGTGAAAGCTAACTTCTAGTCTTCTACCATAACAATTGTTTTCCACCTTTTTGTATTTCTGTTAGAATGACATAATGTGGTCGATATAGGGCGGTGGTCGAGACTGACTGGATTGTTGTTGCTGATCATGCTTAGTTGTGGAACTTGGTCTTCGAGTATGGTTGTTAGCTTTTAGGTCCATGTTGGGCATCGACGTGTTTCTCGAGGTTGAGGGTATCGAGAATGCTATTGCAGTGGTTAAGGATAATTTTTTCAGTGATGTTGAATGATCATGATTAACTCTGGTGACTGTTTCCTCAAGTAGTTGTGGTAGCCTTCGAAGTGTGCTAGACCTTGATGTGTATCTTGAGATCAAGATAGACGAGGAAGCTACTACAGGTTAAACACATTGGGATCTGTATCTTTGAAGGGATTCAGTTTTCGAATCGATCTCTAGAGTTATGTCTCCAAGAGGTATATATAACTCAAACATGAAGAGTTGTGACTCCCCATGAAAGGGTGTGTATGAGTAAGAATTTGGACGTTATTTATATCATGACCCTTACATCTTTGGTGTTAGGCTAGTGATTTGGGACTACTTCTTGGAGAGATGAGAGAGAGGTTACGAGTTCAAAACCCAACACCGGGGGGCCATCCGCCAAGATTTATCTTGACTTAGAGCGTACGGCTTGCGGAGGAACCGTAGCGAGCTACATGAGACTAGTTGAGAGATGGTGAAAAATGATGAACCCGACGAACTTTCGGAAAAAAATATGAAAAAAAAAAAATATATATATATATATATATATATATATCATGACCCTAATTCGAATTGCAGAGACAATCCCTCTCATGTATGTCATTCTCTCCTGGTCTGGCCGAATTTTCTCTTGTGAGTGTTCCTTGTAATTAGATCAACTCATACAATGACCGAATTTAACAATTCTAGTCTAAGGCTTCTCTTTATGCTAAGAGTCTATGATTTCTACCTGAATGGGAGAAGCACTATTTATAAAACTATAATTTTAAGTAACACGCCCTAAAGCAGTCATTATACCAGTATATTTGCAACATCTTTATAAGGGGTTACTGGAACCTACAATAGCGGTTGAAATGGGTCGTTACTGGACGTATACGGATAAAATTAGCCGACCACAAGTTCAAAATACCCCTGTCTTTTCCAAAATTTACTTTTTAAGTGTTATTCCATATAAATATTCCTCAAAATGTCATTCTATATTTGTGTTATTTACAGGGAATACTGATCTCTAGAAAACCAATCTAAACCACGTGGTAGAGTTGAATCACCCTTAACATTTGTTAACGAAAATGCCCTTGCACATTGTATACATTTAGCCAAAATACCCCTGCAACAATAATAATAATAATAAAAAAATGTCATTTGTCTCTAAGAGTCTGGGTTTTTTTCTGATTATGATTACTTATTTTGATTTTGATTATTTATTCTGATTGTTGAATCTAGCACCTGAATGTTGAAGCTAAAACGTAAAAAATCTTGTTTGTTTTGTTCCTGAATTTGAAGTCTAAACTGTATGAAAACTGTCAAATTGTCAAAATTACCCAGTTCTTTTCTTTTTTTTTGCCGAACATGTCAGTACATAATTGCATTTAAATTTCAAGTAAACGGATATCAACTAATTTTCATTTCTTCTCCTCTTGTAACTAATTTCGATATTACAATTGACCTCGAGCACAAGCCACTAAAGAATAAGAATAGGACATGGACAATCGGGTTTTGATTCGAATGAGGGGTTTTGATTTGAATAATAGATAAATGAGATAGAGAATTATAGAGAAAAGAAATATAGGAAGAAAGATGGAGATAAACAGGGGTATAATCGGGTTTAAATATTTTTAATTAAATTCCGTATCAATCCCGTCAACTTCAGCAAAAAGGATTTCAGATAAGTTTGGATTTCCAACTTATCTTAAGTAATGAAAAGTGGGGTGCCATTACTAAAACAAATTATAAATGAAAAAGCAAGCAAACTTATTTGACTTATTTGGTCAATTAAGTTAATTAAGTAAAAAACAAACAGCCTCTAAACGAGATTTCGCGTGTTGATAAACTTTCCGTTTCCGTCATAGGAATAACCTATTCTTCGTCGTCAAACACCTCAAAAAATAAACCATATTAAACTCACAAAGCGAGCCATAGGCCATACACAAAGCGTGCGTGAAAAGGGAAGTTGCACGCCCGCAGCGGCACTAGTTAAAATAAAATACAAACAAAAGCTATGAACACATATAATAAAGAAAAAGAAAATCATACTCAAAAGGAAAGAATACTTTATTTAAATTACTTGTATGGCTTTAGCTCCCCTACAATAGAGTATGGTAGATAACCTATTCACATTATCTCTCCCTCATCCTTCTAAAATACATAACTTCTCAATCAACAATATATATACATCACCATTTACCACCACCAAATATAAACTATTATTTTCATCTGTTTTTAATCTCTTACGTCTTTGGTGTTGGGCTAGTAGTTTGGGATCACCTCTTGGAGAGAGGAGAGAGGGGTCACGAGTTTGAAACCTAATACCGGAGGTCATCCGCCAAGATTTATCTTGACTTAAAATGGAGCATGCGGCTTGTGGTGGTATCGTGGCGAGCCCTGGGAGACTAGTTAGGAGAATGGTGAAAAATGATGAACCATACGAACTTCCGAATTTCTAAAAAAATCACATATGACAAATGGCCTAATGTTAATAGCCTAATACTAACCAGGCCCGGCCATGAGGGTGTGCGACATGTGCGATGGCACAGGGCCCAAAGAAAAAGAAAAAATTTTGCCTAGCCCAAACAATATATATATATATATATATTAAACCCAACCCATTCCAGATTCGACCACAAAACCAAACCCATTATACAAGGCCAACAAACCAAATACCCAACTTCTCAAAACAAGACCTAGTACTACAAAAAAAATCTTTAAACTAAAAAAAAATATTCATAAAAAAAATGCGCTACTTGTCATTATCGCGGTAGTGCTAATTGTAGCCTCTCATGAGAATCGATGACTGCATCTATGATACACTACTAGTACTAGTACATCTGAGAATTATTAATTAGCTAGTTGTAAATAGCCCAGGGCTATCGAACAAAGTATTATCCCGGATCTATACCGAGGTATTGACGGTGATTCTTAAATATCGCAGAACATAATGTGATATGATGAGATAGAATGCAATCGAAACAAAGACAGGGAACAGATTACCTACTCTTAACAGCCAAAGCGAGCCCTTTCATTCTGAATTCTTTCATTCAAAATGAATTCAATCTCCCCAAGTAGGATTCGAACCTACAAAGTAAAAAAGGCCCAATTTTTTTCTTCGTACAGGGCCTTGTAAAAGCCAGGGCCAGCCCTGATGATAGCACCCAAAATGTTGGGATTGCCTTATTTTTCTATAATATAGTTCACCTTATGGGATCGATGTTTAATGAATAAGGTAAGAAAGACACGTCGCATACTTCGTATATAGCATGTGCAAATCTGGTCACTTGGTCAATTATGTGCATCTCACATACGCGTGCCTACAAGGAAATCTTGTGTGCTAGCTAGGGTCTTGGAACACTTATTTTTCTAGCCTTGGTACGATGTACCAAGCCTGAAGCACACCTTTGGTTCTTATAACATGAAGCGAAATTCGCTTGGCTCGACAAATATCTTAGTCGAATAAATCTTTTGAAATTAACATGTATTAGTTAGTTACATGATAAAAGAACTTAAAAGTATTTTAGACAAACCTTACAAAATGAAATAGAGAAAAAAAAACACTTAATTTGTCTCAAGGAATAGAAAAGTCTGATATTCTCATATTCCGTTGTGAAAAAGAAGAATGCCCTTTGCGGAGACTAGTTTGCCGAGATTGGCATTCTAGTGGTGTAGGGACTTATCCCTCGAGCGGAGATAATATTGAACTGATCCAATACCAGACTCACGCAGCATACACATAACATACATTGTTAATGATGACACCTGGACTACGAACTGAAGAAGAACGCGGCTTAAGCACTCCAAATGAAACATAACAAGTCAAGGGCACCTATCTCCCACGAACTAACAGTTACATAAATAACCTCCACTCTTCCCCCAATTCAGGAGAATGTGTTGTTACATGTAAACGAACTGAGAGTAAGATCTATAAAAGAAATATAAGACATAAAAGGAAGGGGGCACCCAAGTTTTTCTAGCTAACAAAACCATCAGTTGTAATCAAAATATCAGTCTCAAGCAATAAAGTTACAGTTACAAATATCCTCAAGCCGAGGTCGTGGTTTTTACTTATTCAGAGGTTTCCATGCTAAAACCCGTGTCAATTTCATAGAT
Organism: Kingdonia uniflora; assembly: GCA_014058105.1. Taxonomy (NCBI): domain Eukaryota; kingdom Viridiplantae; phylum Streptophyta; class Magnoliopsida; order Ranunculales; family Circaeasteraceae; genus Kingdonia; species Kingdonia uniflora. Next base: position 137,315 of record JACGCM010001802.1, read on the forward strand.
CAAAATATCGAAACCAACGTATTTATTAACCCCTCGCCATTCTGATTTTATCATGGTATTTTAATTTTATCACGATATTTTTGTCACTCAATATTTTAAACCTTAAAGAAAATAACCAGTTTATACAAAAAAAAATTATATTTATCGATGATATTTTTGATATTTTGATGTTTAACACGATAAATTGTAATGTTGTTTAAAACGAGTGGAGGTTCTAAGAAAATATAAGAAAGTATTTAGAAAAATATCCAAGAAAGAGTGTAGGAGTCTCAAAAAATATGTGAGCTTGAAAAAAAAATGTGAAAGAATATAAGATAATCATTATTTATTGAGATAACCATTATTTATTACAACTTGGTATGATAAATTTAATTATAAATTTCAACTTGAAGTCTAAAAATTATCTCATAAAGTTATCGATAAACTAATGCATATACGAGTGGCGCGGCTCCTAAAATTCATTATTTTTCGACTGCTGATTGACGTTAAAAACATTTCAGCAATACTCCTCCTACGTCAAATGCTTAAAATAGAGATCTTAATTTCTTATGTGGTTATCATACTCTTGTTGTAGCAAGTACAACATAATACCCAGGGGATGGCAACCGCTTATAGCGATTACTCCGGCTCTTCTTCTTTGTGGGTAATTTTGTCTCAAAAATTGGGATGACTCTTCAGAAACATATCTATACCCGGAGGATAGGTCAACATACGGATGTTCGTTACCAAAGAAACCTTCAGACAAGCTGATTTGCTGAGCAATTATCTTTAAATGGGTGGACATACCTCCTTTATTATAAAATAAATCTCACTCTTTGGGTTTTGAAAATGTTAAAAGTTAAAATCAATTATTTCTTAATACCATCAAATTATCGTGATATTTTGGTGATAAATTGATAAAATCATGATATATTAACGGTTTTATGCCACAAAACTAGGCATTGGTGAACCACTGATAATATCACAAAAATACCAAATAGACAAAAAAAAATTAAAATATTTATCTACGTATAATCAATTTATTATAGATATTTTTGATTTATGGTCAATTCATATTCTCTATTCTATTTGTTGTCACAGGTACATTTGGTGTAAGAGCCTTTCGAGCTATTACGAAATTAGGCCCTTACACATGGTATGATGCAAGAAATCCTAGGGCTATTTATAGCATCAAAATTTAGGATTTGGACAAGGTGGTAGCATTAGCACCTTATTGTGAAGCATTTATTCCCAAGCCTGTATAGTCTTCTAAATATTGTGAGATGCCACAAATTTTCACGGTATCTTCAATAAGAATAATACGTCTATAGATAGTGTTTGGAATCAATTTACGGTTTTTGTACATAAGATAGCTTATTGAAAACTAAACATATAGAGGATCAGCCTCCGAGAGTGAAAAAGATCTAGAGAGAGAGAAAATGGAGAAATCGAGGGTTTTGCTCTTGAGAGATTTCTTGTTTAATCATATCTTGCTTAATCATATCGTGCTTCCGCGTTGCGATTTGCCCCATTTGCTTCCTAACAACTCGAGCAATGAACAGAAACAATGAGGACTACGTTCCCCTGCTGTTCCTGCCATGACAAAGACCCTCGTTGAGGATGTTAAGAATATTTTTAAAACAACCACTGGAACCCCATTTATGATTCCTACCACAGGTACCCTTTTGTAATTCTACTATGAGTTAGTCACATTTAGCATCGATTATCAAGGGAATTAGTGGAAAGATACATTATACAGATTCATTTTCTATAAACCGGTACCCCCGGTTTTTTCTTATCTCGTCTTTATTTATGGTCCATGGACATAATGCCCCCCATTATCACTCCTGATATTATCTCCACTTTAACAACCTCTGCACAGAGTTGCAAAAAGGCATCACTGCTGCGAGTTAACCTACTTAAGAATCTCTTTCCAGATGCGACCTAGAAGTACCTTATGTGGGCTATAACAATTTTCACCTATATTGTAAGATTTTTTAAACAAGATGAGTTTCATTAGTAGCGGCAATTGTTGTTATCTTTCCAGCTACTAGTTCATGGGAATGTGCACTTACGAACACATTATCACCGGGTAACCGTACAGTATCTTTTCTGCTGGGGCAATTCAGTCTTCTCTGGATTGATCAACAACAGTGCCTCAAATTTAATGTGGATGTCGTGGAAAGTGAATAGGGCCAGGGAGCAAATCTTGAGATTCTCGTTTCAAAATTAGCAGCAGACACTGACCATACTATCAAGGCCGTTTGCATTGTTCACAACGAAACTGCAACTAATAATCTGGCTGCTGTAAGGGACATACTTGGTAAGCATATATCATCCTCTCCATACGTACTTCTCCGTTTTGTTTTGTGAGATTCCTAAGCTACGAAATATTTGAAACACAGATCATTACAAGCATCCAGCTTTGTTTCTGGTTAATGGGATATCCTCAATTTGTGTACTGGACTTCAGCATGGACGAGTGGGGAACCAATATTGCTTTAACCGGCTCGCAGAAAGCTCTGTCTATCCCGACTGGAATGGTATTGTATGTGCAAGCCCAAAGCACTAGAAGCGTCCACAAAATCAGTGAGAGTATTCTTTGATTGGAATGACTATTTGAAGTTCTATAAAATTGGAACTTATTGACCTTACACCACTTCAATTCAACTATTATACAGCCTCAAAGCAGCTCTTGATCTAATCTTTGAGGAAGGACTTGACAACGTGATTACAAGGCACACCCGTTTAGCCAAAGCAACAAGGTGAGTAATCCACCGTTAGTTTATATCCCGTTATTCTCTTCTTCTTATGTTTAGAAGATCTTACATTACCTTTTTGGTGTTGGGCTAGTGATTTGGGACCCTTTGGAGAGATGAGAGAGAGGTCGAAACCCAACACGGGGAGACTAGTTAGGAAAATGGTGAAAAATATGATGAACCAGACGAACTTCCGGATTCTAAAAAAAGAAGAAGACGACGATCTTACATTATGGATCAAATACAAGACTCACAGTTGAGGCTTGGGGCAGAAGGAGGAATGGTTTAGTGACACTGTAACTGTGGGGGTTGTTCCCATTATATTGATAGTGCGAAAATTGTTCGAAGGGGATGGAAGAGATACAATTTTGAGCTTAGACTTGGGCTTGAATAAAGTAGCTGGGAAGGTTTTCAGAATAGGCCATCTTGGCAATCTAAATGAGGTAATGATTCATCTTACACTTAATACTAATAGTTTTATCAGTCTCATTCTCCAACAAATCTCTTTAGAGCGTAAAAGTCTATTCTACAAACCTGAATATTTTTGAAATTTGCAGCTGCAATTGCTGGGGTGTTTGGCGAGTGTGGAAATGATATTGAAGGATGTTGGATACCCTGTCAAGTAGAGTTGCAGGCACATCTGCATTTCTGCAGAACACCATCCCCATGACACCATCTAAGATATAATGTCCTCGTGTTTCTTTTACTTGTGTAACTACTTCTGTAAAAAGCTTAATGTATTTCTCTGCACTCTTTTGAGGCTTACTCACTCTTCCCAAAACTTTAATTACTTAATGCATAATCATCATGTATGTATGATAGAAGCCCCATTCCTTTATGTTTACCAAATGCTTCATGTTTGAACCTAAAATAGATCTTTAGGTTTCCTGCAGTAGGAAAATGGGCTCATATGCTGCCGTGGAGATGTGTGAACCTAGGTACAGTTGCCATAAGCACAGAATTTAGTCGAATATGTTTTCAAATCTAATGATGTCTGAATTAGGTGCTAGCATTTTGAAAAAAATCCAAAAAGAACTCTAGAGATACCTCCATAAGCATTCCTGGACTCTACTGCAGCCCGGTAATTCTTAAATCTGAGTACTGCTAATAGTAAACAAAACGAACGAAAAGTAAGTCGGTCGTTTACCCCATCATAGCTAGAGAGATGCCCTGCCCTCTACATTGTAAAGGAAGTGGGGTTGGAAGTCATTGTGGCATATCGGCGCACAGTGGCGGATCCAGGAATCTGAACCAGGATGGGCAAGGGGGTTCGGGGCGGTAGCCCCCGAAAAAAATAAATCAAAGTAATTAAGGATATTTTAGCATTTTTAACCATAAAGATAAAGAGAGAGGGTAAACATTGAAGGATTTAAAAAAAAGGATTGATCTGGGTGCATTTTATGGTCAACTATGTATTACCAAAAAACCCCAAAAATATCATAATATGAGTGGGCAAATAAGTGGTGTGTAGTAAATAAAGAAAGTCAGGGAGGGCAAGATGAACATTTTACAAAAGTTGGGAGGGCAAGAGGAATATTTTACAAAGGGCAAGTGGAAATCTCTTTTTTTTTACCTGTAGAAATCAAATGCTTTAAAATTTCAGGATGGGCAGTTGCCCACCCTCAGCCCTATGTAGATCCGCCACTGTCGGCGCATCCAAGCTTGGAGAGTCTATCAGCCATATCACATTTCCTGCCTACGAACAATTTGAACCCTTCAAAATTGGTTGTGATTTGTAGAACTTCATCCTCAACTTCCTAACAATAAACATCCCCATCTCTGGTAACCATCCGAAATGGCACCAGGATTGATTGCTGCTCTATAAAACTCACACAAGCGCATTGAAATGCACCCCTTTCATTTGAATCGTTGCAGAGGCACCCGTATTTTAAGTCTTTTGTTTCACAGACAACAATTCAAAACAAAGCATTGTTCACGCATTTTAATCGGTTGCGAAGTCACATTCACACATGTCGAGTCGCAAGCCGCAGAAGCCGAAACTCCAACTCGATTCGGTTAGCAATGAACAAGCAACAATCAAAGGAATACACAATACACAAGTTTAAGGTGGTTCGGCAATTGTCTACATCCACCGTACAAGAGAGAGAGAGTTTATTCAAGATCCCAAAGTTACAATCACTTAAAGCAATTAGAGGTTTTCTCAAGGATTTCCTCTCAAATTGATCTCACTAAAGGATTGGCTCTAAAAGAATGTAAGTCCCCATTTATATACTAGAGGAACTATTTACAATCACTCAGATCTCGAGGCAAGTCAAGGGTTCCAAACAAATCTCAAAATTGAGTTTTTCTGAAGTCTATTCGAACAGACAACAGACTATTTGTATTCGCACTTTTATTCGAACAAAAAGTGCTCGGGGTGCTTTATTCGAACAGAACAGACCCAATCTCGTTCGAACGACCTGTTTACAAACAGCCCCACAATTCTTCACCTCGGTGAAGATTTCCCCCAACAAAACGAACCGAAATCTGAGCCGAACATAGTGACCAACCAAACGAACCCAAAGCAAACCCTCTCCACCATCAAATGTCCCCAAAAACCCAAACACACAAGCGACCCAAGGAAACCAATTAAACCAAGCATCCCAAAGGACCTAATCAAAACCAAGTGTCCCAAAGGACCTAAACGAACCAAGCGTCCCAAAGGACCAAATCGAATCAAGCGTCCCAAATGACCAAACCAACCAAATGTCCCAAGGAACCAAAACGAACCAAGCGTCCCAAAGGACCAAATCCAAACAAAGCGTCCCTAAGGAGCAAACTAATCAAATGTCCCAAATGACCAAATTCTTCCCAAAGAACTAAAATTAACTGTACCAAATCAATGGTTGCCTACGTACCACTGTGGATCAAGTCGCCCATAGTTCCCAACAATCCCCGTAAGGGACCAAATCATTCCATAGGAAAGAGACTCGTCGTTCCCTTCTTTCTATCTCTATGAATTTCCATATCAAGAGTCTGTTTGTACCGTTGTCTTGGAGACCTCTTCAAACCATACAATAATTTTTTCATCAATTGACACACATCTTCATTTTTAGCAATAGTAAACCCATTCGGCTGAGTCATATTGATCTCTTCATTTAACTTCCCATGTAAGAACGCCGTCTTAACATCGAGATGTTGTAATTCCAATTCAAATTCGTTACCAAAGCCAATAGGATACAACTGGAGAAGTGTTTTACCACTAGACTTGCCTTGAAGCGAAACATCATTTTGAGATCCTTATTTCCTTTTGTAAACCCATTTACCACCAATCACCCACTTTTCCTTAGGCAACTTTGAAAGTTGCCAAGTTTTATTCTTGCGAAGAGAATACATCTCTTCCTTCATTGCTCCCTCCCAATGTTTAGCCGTGGAAGGAAAATCTTTATCAACGATTTGTAGTGTATAGGCTACCATGGCCTTCGCCTTTAGAAGTACCATGTCCTTTGTAAGCCATTCTGGCTTACCCACATTCCACTTTGGGTTATTAGTTGCAATTAACTCCACAACCGGAGTCTCCTCATCCGTACTACCAAATGCTCCACCATCGTCTGTATCTTCATCATTTGGAACATGAACAAATGGTTTATCACCCGTTGTCACACCGGTAGAAGACATCCCCTTTAGTACAAAACTCTCTGGCCAATGTGAAGACGCATCAATCTCCACCCGCTACAAAACCTCGTTGATCGTCTTTTCTGCGTGCTCTGAAACATGTAACTTCATCATAGAAGTCTCATCAAAAGTGATATCTCTGCTCATAATAATCTTTCGGTCTCTCTTATCCCATAACTTGTAGCCTTTCACACCTTTCTTCTTACCCTGAAAAATAGCCTTCCTAGCTCGTGAATCCAACTTACCATCCTTAACATAATAGTATGTCGAACACCCAAATATATGAAGAGTATCATAATATGTAGCAGGTTCTCCCGACCAAGCTTTCATTGGTGTATTACCATCAATTGCAGCCGAAGGCAACCTATTAAAGAGGTAGCATACATATGTCAAAGCCTCAGCCCAAAACGCTTTCCCCAACCCAGAATTAGACAACATACATCGCACCTTCTCCAGCAAAGTACAGTTTATGCGCTCAACTACCCCATTTTGTTGCGGTGTCCGTGAAGTGCCGAACTATCCCCTCATCCCGACATACTTTGAAGAATGGATCACTAGTGAACTCCTCACCATTATCCGAACGGAGCACCTTGATCTTTCTGTCAGTCTGAGTTTCAATCAACTTCTTCCACGTCATGAAAATTCTAGGACTTCATTCTTCCTCCTCATGGTATATACCCATACACTCCAAGAAAAGTCATCTACAAAAGATACAAAGTAATGTTTACCCCCTGGCAATGCATTATTGGAGGGTCCCCAAACATCAGAGTGAACATAATCAAGGGTTCTACGAGTACTGTGGATAGCGGTGCCAAACTTTACCCTTATCTGCTTGCCCAGAACACAGTGCTCACAAAAATCCAATTTGCACATCTTGGCACCTTTCAATAGCCCCTGGTTCGCGAGAACTCTCAAGGACTTTTCTCCTGCATGCACCAAACGCATGTGCCATAGCCGAGTAATATCTATGGAAGTGGTCTCCTCCCTTCCTACGGTAGCAACCTCACCAAGAACAGATGTACCATATCCAGATAATACAAGTTGTTACCTCTTCTGTGGCCCTTTAATACAACCATGGCTCCCTTAAGAACCCTTTTTACCTCATTCTCAAACACAACCTTGTAGCCTTTCGCTTCAAGTAAACCCGTCGAGATAATGTTCTTCCTCATCATCGGAATATACCGAACCTCATTAATCTCTTTAACCAGCCCATTGTGCAACTTTAGATGGATAGTACTTATCCCCATGATGCGGCAAGGATTATCGTTTCCCATAAACACCGCACCTTCTAGCATTTTCAAACTAGAAAAACAACCCCTTTCGGGACAAATGTGATAAGTAGCACTCGAATCTAAAATTCATTATTTTGAATCAATAACACATGCACTAGATGTTATAGTAAAAGAGAAATTAGAATCATTACCTCCATTTACCGTGTCTTGAGCAACATTTACCGAAGAGTCTGATTTTCCCTCTTTCTTCTTCTTAAGAAGTGCCCACATTCAATTTTTCAATGGCCTGTTTCCTTACAAAACGTACATTGGTCATTTCCCAATTTGTTGTTATTTACACCTCAACCTTTCTACTTCGATCGAAGGTTGTTACCACACGACTTCTTTTGGTCTGAAAACCTCTCTCTAGTCGTCAATACCTCGGATGTCGACTCCTCAGACTCACGTTTTTCTTTTCTCCGGTACTCATGGTTGTTTACAACCGCCGTAGTCACATCTGGGTATTGTAATAAACGTTTCCTGTATGTTATCGTCGTAACGAAATGCTCGTACTCTTCGGGAAGCGAGTTCAATAACAAAAGTATTTTGTCTTCATCGCCAACCATTTCCTTTAGATTCGCCAAGTCGGCTAATAACTTTGTGAAATCATTCAAGTGCTCTGACATAGAAACTCCTTGTCTCATTATGAAGCGATAGAGCTTCCTCTTCAAATGGAGTCGATTTTGGATGCTCTTCGTCAAATATTTCTCCTCTAAAATCCTCCAAATTTTATTTGCCGAGGTTTCATTCATTACAAGGTATTTAATGTCTTGAGCAAGACAAGAGCGAATTTGACCACAAGCCCTCTTGTTCATCTTCTTCCAAACACTCTCCTCTCCCTCATTCGGCTTGTCATCCAATACCTCATCCAAGTCTAGTTGACTTAGCGCATCAATAACCTCGCATCGCCACATGCCGAAGTTATTGGTGTCGTTGAATTTCTCAACTTCAATTTTTGCATTGTTAAACATCACTGTTGTATTCTTTTTGGGGGCCGAAGAACTAGATTCAATTACGTCTCTCATGTCTCCCCCAATTTTCATGAACTAACCAAATCCCAAAAACCAAATTGAAATTGAAAAACCCTAAGTTACCTCAAATTCGCGCACCACCGAGAAACCAACATCGCTCTAACACCAATTGTTGAGTCGCAAGCCGCAGAAGCCGAAACTCCAACTCGATTTAGTTAGCAATGAACAAGCAACAATCAAAGGAATACACAATACACAAGTTTGAGGTAGTTCGGCAATTGCATACGTCCATCGTACAAGAGAGAGAGATAGAGTTTATTCAAGATCCCAAAGTTATAATCACTCAAAGCAATTAGATGTTCTCTCAAGGATTTCCCCTCAAATTGATCTCATTAAAGGATTGGCTCTAAAAAAAACGTCCCCATTTATATACTAAGGGAACTATTTACAATCGTTCAGATCTCGAGGCAAGTCAAGGATTTCAAACAAATCTCAAAATTGAGTTTTTCTGAAGTCTATTCGAACAGACTATTTGTATTCGCATTTTTATTCGAACAAAAAGTGCTCGGGGTGCTTTATTCGAATATAAACAATTTTTTGTTCGAACAAACTCAATCTCGTTCAAACGACCTGTTTACAAACAGCCCCACAACACATACATTTCCCTTCACCCTGAATGTCCATCCCTTCCCAAGGTCGGGAAAAATCCCAGCAGCCCTCACAAGAGTGTTCATGGTCACATTGGGGAGATCAACTTTTTTTCAAGTCAAAATAAGATTTTCGGGTTGGCCAAATTTTTCACAGCAGAAGCCAGAAAGCAAGCTAAAGAAACGGAATTCTCATCCATTAAAAGAGCCTTATAACTTTCTCAGAAACTCGTCCTCCAATCATAACCAAACCATCTGAGCAAAGTAGTCCAAACATAATATAGTTTAATCCTCATTTGCACCTAAGCAAAAGTCACACAGAGGATCCGAGTAGGAGACGATCTTTGAAATGGAAATTTACTATGAACATATTTCCAAATGAAAAGGCCAAGGATAGTAGGCAAAACTGTAAACACTCCTTACGAGCTACCAAGACAGGCAACCCGAGGTGGGGCAGTAGACGTGGAAGCATTATCCAGGCCAAATTCATCTTTCCTTGAGCAGCCTGTGTCTTTCTTCTATCAATATCAATCTCAATCCCAACTGCTTTCCCACTGTTACACAATGCGGATAGGGACATGAGGAGATCACTTGCAAACAGCAAGGGTCCATCAAATCTACAACCTTCCAAAATATAATTGATCATGCAACACCAGCGACCTTTGGATCCCCGCCAACACCCCACCAACCTTGATGCCCAGGATTTTCAAAACATTGCAGCAGCGACTCGACTCAGGATTCTAGTTAGTTAGCTAGTTCTTTAGGCTGAATACCGAGGACAGGACTACCTGGTGTTAGCTGGATGTAGATCTAAGTTTTAAGATATGAACCGCTCTCAAAATAATTGATTTAAGTAAAAATTCTTTGAACAAGAATTGTTCTTTAAGCATATTCAAAGAATTTTTACTTAAATCAATTTCTTGTTCAAAGAATTTTTACTTAAATCAATTATTTTGAGAGCGGTTTATTTCTTGACAAGTATCGAAGGTTTTATCAGAGTACAATTCTTATTAGGGAGGTTTTTTCTTTTTCAGTATAAACCTAGATAAACGTTTGTGATTCATTTAGAGCATCTTTTTCATATATTTTCGAAAATTTCTGCCCATCGACGATGGCAAAGACAAGTTGGTCTTTCTACATTCAAAAGTCTTTAGGGTAATAAAGGAGTTGTCATAGTAGTAATTTCAGAAAGCAAAGATGACAGCAATTGGGGATTGTGATTTAGCAGTATTTTTCTTAAAGGAGAATATATAGTTTTGCACATTATGCGATTTACCAATCCACACATGGCAATTCTGGAAAACTATAAACCTCTGCTTTGCAAAAAAAACTCAGGAAAAATATAAATGCCAAGGGGAGTTCAAAAAATTTATATTAACCTCGTCGGGGTCTTGACAATTTGCTCATACATCTTATGACTGGACTGACTATACTACGTCATGATTTTCAAAGCCTAACGGAATGTCAAACTATTACATCTAGAAATAATTGTAGTACAATCTCATTCAAAATTCTGAACCAAAAAAGAGAGTAGAAAGCTGGATCCTAATCAGATGACTTTATGCCTGGTCTTTGAGAGTTGCAGAAAGGTACCACATTCATCGGAGGCTCTGTACAAGACATCATCTGCTTCTGATTCCATCCTCGGCTGGAAGTATGGCATGTAGCACACAGATTACATTGGAAAATATTTAGAGAGTGGTGAAGAGGAATGATTGGTTTATTGGCAGTCAGCATTGTGTTTTAATACAGCTATAGATAGCCTAAGATTTCGATATAATACAATGTTATAAGGAAATAAATATCATGATACGGGAACTAGTTTTGATCTTGAATTCAGAATACGTCGCGATAAATCAGGACATGCTGTAAATCTGAAGCATGGTTAAGTTTAAGGGCAAAAGAATATTACCTTCCAAAATGGGCGCAGGAACTAGACGCCATACCGTTTTAGAGCCTTGCTTAAAGTTGGCATCACATTATATGCTTGATAGGATCTTCTGAGTTCAATAATTGAACCAACCTGCAACAGTAGAACTTGAGTTAACTCAAAAGTTCCATAGAACAAGCATGATTAGAGTAATAGTAATAATAGGAAGAATAAAATAACCAAAACAAAACCCAGCTAATTAGAATGAGTTTTAGTTATACACTTACAAACACTATCATAGCGCTTTAAAAAGGGAAAGAGACTGTAGAGTTTCTAATCTTTGGGAAGAGATATCCTCAGAAGTCAGAATACAACCCCCATTGCTAAGCAACTAGTATTTATTATGTGGGGTAGTTTGTGCACTTCTAGAAAGACAGTGATGATATTTCAAGCAACACAATAATCTTGGAAATTGAAGCCCAGGCGACCAAATAGCAATTGGTCATAATTCCATTTAGGCCCAAGGATAAATGGAGATAAGAATACAAATGATGGATAAATGCAGTAAAATATATCATACAATTTTCTTTGCCGCAAAGTGATCGTCTGCTCGCCGTATCCAGTATATGGCAAAACCTTATTATGGCTTTTAACTTTAGAGCCTGAAATACAGGAAATAGAAGGAAGGTTGGGAAGGATGACATATATAGTGTGTTCCGGATGATGAGGCATACTCCACTTCCCTCTTCGAAAAATATTGCTCACTCTGCTCTCCATATAGAAAAAGGAGTCATAACAATGCCATGGGTCCCTCTAGATGACTGTATCTTGCCCATCCCCAATTAGGTGCAAAGTAAGCTTCTTTGCATGCTCTCCAGAGTTCAGGATATTTGCATGAGCCCAGTTGACCCAGAGACTGTTTTCTTTTGATGTCTACCTAAAAGTATGGCTCATAATAAAGGCTTGATTCCAGATACAAAGATTTCTCAACCCTAATCCCCCTTTCTCCTTAGTATAACAAAGATGGCTCCAAGCAAGAGCCACATTCCTTTTGACTTCATTCCCATGCCGCAAGTACTTAGGGCATATGTTTTCGATATTCTTCATCACTTTCATTAGCAACATAAACACACTAATCCCATAGATATGGATGCCATGGAGGATAGATTTAATAAGCACAAGTCTTCAAATAAAAGAGCGTTCTACTCTGCCAAGCACTGATCCTGCCCGCCATTCTTTCAACAAGAGACTGACAATCACAAGCTTTGGTAGAGCAAGGTAGTTCAAGGAGAGCTGACCTTTTAAAAGGAATAGTTGGCCCAAATGATCTTAATACCTTGTTCAACTCCAGCATAATAGATTGCAGACTTATCATTATTTACTTCAAGCCTAGTCATATCATTGAAAGTATTCAGGCTCTCCCTAATAGAATAGGCAGAAATAGCATTAGCTTTGAAGAACACTAGTAAGTCATCTGCAAAAGAAAGATGGGTTAGCAAAGGTGCAGTTGTGATGCAGCCCCAAGGTTCCTTCCATGGCTTTCCTTTCAAGTAGATGGCCAAGATTCTCCATAGTGGGAACAAACAAGTAAGGTGCCATGGGCTCACCATGCCTGAGACTCTGTTCTCCTTTAAAGAAGCCTGAAAAGATCCATTAAGTTAGAACAAAATAGGTAGGAGTTGACATGCACTCATATAGCCAATGAGTAAACTTGGGAGGAAAATTGAGACACTCTAAGAGTAGCAACAGCTGCGTCACACTCGAGCGGATCATATGCCTTCCTTAGGTCAACCTTAGCTGTACAATCCTCTTCAGTAGAATTCTTGTAGTAGCCTCTTAAGAGCTCCTGATTAATCGAAAGGTTGTCTAAGATCTGTCTTCCCTCAACAAAAGCAGTTTCACTGAGAATAACAAAAGGATTTAGACTTTCTTCAACCGGTCTGTTAGAATCTTAGAATTCATCTTGTACACAACATTACAACACGGTCTATAATCACTGAAGGCTAACTTGGAACCCTGACTTCTTCATTCACTTGAAATCCAGGACATATAGAACTTTCTATGACGACTGATTTTTTATGAGGACAACTTTGAAGAGCAAAACACTTTCATCAGAAAATCTACCATCCATACATTTACATACGATCCCCTTGAGCATATGATTTTTATTGGATAGATGAAAAGATCCAGATGACATTAGTGAATCCAACCCAAAGCTACCCAAAAGTCGGAAAAAAGAAAAAACAGCATATCAAAGAAGAAAAACAAAACGTACACTGAAAAACTACATAAGCGAAATACGAAAGCTATATCATAGAAGTGCCTGTTAACTCCATGGATCAATAAAACTAGTGATATAAAAGTCAATTATAATAAACCCATCTGCATGTGCTTATATGCTGAAAGACTATTCTGCTGTACGGAATGATAAAAACCAAGTACCATATTCAAAGTTTACGATCAAGAAAGCATGTCCCAATAGGATATCATTACATGATTATAGAAAACTACTCACCTAATGTCCATTATCTACTTAAATGAGAAGTATGCTTCTATATGAGAAGTATAAAAGTGGCTTAGGACTGATGTGACTTAATATAGAAAGTGACTTAGTATTACTGCACTTACAATGATTAGAACTGATGTGAACCCTATTGAAAATCCCTGATTGACACGCCTTAAATAATGATCAAGCAGACTTGACGTAGTGGCCAAAATACTCAACAGCAACCCCCCTGAAATGATTTAGATAAACACAGGAAGAGAATATTAGTTTGATCACCAGTACACTTGAAGCAAATGCTACAAAGAATGGATCTGTACTCCAAAATATTCTTATTATCTACGAAGCCTGTACCCCAAAAACGTGTTGATGCCTGGATTTTTGTAAGATGTTCTATTGTCGCCTTCCCAGGCTTTATATTTGGTATTCTGGCCCCCATTTTATTCAAATAATCAGCAATTTCCTTTGGCAAGTTGGCCTGCACATAGGAGTCATTATTAAGAGATACTTCCATAATGCCATACATATCAGCGTTTAATGCTACACTAAATGAAACATACAGATAACTTGCAAGATAATTTTCAGAGATTTTTCGGTTTCAAATTTTAAGTGTTGGACGCAAATAAAACATAAGGTTAATCATAAGTCATTTACAACTCGCAGATTCTCCAAAAATCTTTAAGCCAACAGGCTTTGAAATACTTTGCTGCTAGGTTTTAAGAAAATAGGTAAGAGGATGATATTGACAGTTGAGGCCCGCCTACACACTAAGTTTGCAAATCAGAATTCTCATCCTAGGGGTAGCAATTATTATAGACTTTCTATTGTCTAGTGCAAGTGTGCAACTATTAGAGATTTAACACATTTCATATTTAACTTTCCAAGCAATGAAATGTAGGTTTATAATCACTCCCTAACCGTCTTCTCTAGGTTCAACCATGACATCCTCATTTACTACCTAAAAAATTCACATTTCACCTGATTCCTTTCTAGGACCAAGTTCACAATATTCATCCTCTTATGATTAATGAGAGATGACGCTATGTCTTGGCCTAGGGGCCGTGTACCACCATTCTTGGGTCGTGGGCCTTCCTAAACCTAGACTATTTTGGTCTTAGTCGCCTCGCTCTCTTTAGAAGATTATACTATTTTCTATTTTACTTTTATTAGTAATTGTTTGTTTTAGTGAGTATTATTCTATTAAAAAATTATAAATAGTTTTATTTGTTTTCCTAACTAAACTGAATTTCTATTTTGTGACAAGTCTCCTTTCTCCATAAAGGGAGAGCTCCTCTAGCTTTAATTCTTAGGTTGATTTTAGTACAAAGGTCATTTCTAAGAGTTGTGTTAAGTTTTGGGGAAAACAAAAACCCTAGATCTATTAGTGGGTTTAGTTACCTACATGTAAGAGATTAGTTGTCTACACAATGGCATGATATTCCAGTTCGTAATGTTCCAATTTTTCAATAACAAAGTCTCCAGTTTAAACTGATCTTTGTAGTTTTTAATTTGGTATCAGAGCAAGGAACATTTCTTGAATCAAAAAATAAAAGACCTCGCTTGTTGTGTTTTCTTTCGCTGGCAGAGTCGTGTTACATTGTAACCTTCAATCCCTCGTTTCGATGAACATTACGATCACTGAAATGTGCTTATGGAAATCTTCTTGAGATCCAATAAGTTTGAGGGTCTCATCGAGATGCATTTCTCAACCTGAGATGGAAGAGGCGTGTTGAGAAATTCTCATAAAATTAAGCTAGAGGAACAAAGGTTGAAGGATGTTAAGGCAAAAAAAATTCTCTTCAAGGCAATAGATCGTTCGATCTTGGAAACCAATTTCTTTTTCACCAAAGATACGTCCAAACATATATGGGATTTGATAAAACAAAATATCAAGGTACAATAAAGGTGAAACATGTTTAACATCAAGTATGTCATGCAGAATTTGAAACTCTTCGCATGTAAGTGACAGTCTATTTTTAATTATTTCGCGAGAACAATGACGATCGCAAACAAGATGTGAGTCCATGGCGAGAAAATAGAAGAAATCACCACAATCGAGAAGGTTTTCCAATCCATGACTACGAAGTTCGATTATGTGGTGTGCTCGATTGAGGAATCGTAAAACCTTGATGCAATTTCAGTCGATGAGTTTGTTGTAAGTTCATGAGTAGAGAATGAATCAACATGTATTAGTGGAGCAAGCATTTCATGTCTCAACAATCAATCGGAGAGGACCGGGCCGAGGAAGGGGGAGAGGCAACCGTGACAATCGCTCACCACATTCCAAGTCACAGAGTACTTACAACTTTGATCCCCGGAGAAGATGCAGAGGACGCGATACTCATCAAGGAGGAGAACATGAATTAAAGACATTTGATAAATCCAACATCAAATGTTTCAGAGTAATAGGTAAAGTCATTTTTGTTCCGAGTGTCGAACAAACTATAATAAAGTAACAAGGTGAAAAATCAAATTTTGCAAAAAAGGAAGATGATGTATCTCTTTTGTTGGTGTGTCATACCACATACAAAAAAATCAAACATGCGGTACTCAAATATGTGGTCTAGTAACCATATGTGTTGAGACAAAGTCTATATTTTCTAACTTGGATGAATCCTTCCGAAACTCTGTAAAATTTTAAGATAACACTACGATTTCAGTCATAGGTAAAGGCAAAGTCAAAATCCAAGCAAAAGATAATATACCCAACAAACAATCTCAAGTGTATTCTATGTTCCCAACTTGAAGAACAACTTGCTAAGTGTCGGCCAACTTCAAGTAAAGAGTTATGAGATTATCATAAAAAAATGGTGTTTACCGAATTGAAGATCCGAAGAAAGGCTTACTTACACGGGTGAAGATGACACATAATCAAATATTTCCGTTAAGTATCATAAATGATGTTATTTCTTGTTTTTCTAGTATAATGAAAGATTCATCGTGGGTATGCATTTTCGTTATGAACACTTGAGCTTTAAAGGGATACATCTTCTTCATCAAAATGGTATGGTGACAAAACTTCCGGAAGTCGTGTGTGAAGATTGTGTTAGCAAACAACACCATGTTTCGTTTCCAAGAAGACAAGAATCGAGAGCCACAAAAGCGCTTGAGTTGATCCATACAAATACATGTGAGCTTATCACTCCACGATGAAATGGAGTAAAAGGTATCTAATTACCTTCATTGACGATTAGAACCGTAAACTTGGGTGTAGTTTTTATAGGAGAAGTCCGAAACATTTTTTATGTTCAAAGGGTTTAAGGCCCTTGTTAAAAAAGAATCAGGGAATCATATTAAGGCTCTTCGATCCGATCGTAGTGGAGAATACAACACCAACGAGTTCGCATTTTTTTGCGAGAACCATGGGAAATGCAAAAGCACTTTTGACAAGTGGTTAGGCAAGGTCTTAGGCAAACCCATTACATACCGACAACGAGGAATTCAAATGGTGAAACAAAGAAAGAGAACAAGAAGAATGTTGAGGATCATAACCTGTGTTGGAAAGAAGATGAAGAAGAACGCGATAGGCTTGCAATCACGGTCGATCGTCAACAAGAGGAGAAAGATGAAGATAAAGAAGACGAAGAGAATGACGACGAAGAAGAAGATGATGAGGAAATCGGGACCAAGACCGATGTGATTGTATTACAATTCGATGATATGGCATCTTCGGCGAAAGAGACGATCGATTTGATGAGAGCTATGATTAATAAGGTTCAACCACAACAAGGTAAGACCAACAACTTTCACCACCAATTCTCAGATCTACCAAATCAATGGGTAGATTTCAATCACCAATTCCCAGATCTGCCAAATCAATTGACAGATTTCAATCACCAATTCTTAGATCTGCCAAATCAATTGGAAGACTTCAACCAACATTTCCAAGATCTCCCAAATTAGTTGATAGATTTCCAACAGTCGGATGTGCCAAATAAGTTGGGAAACTTCAACCAGCAAATTTCAACCAACAACCAACAGACTCCAAAACTGCCAAATTATTTGATAGATTTCTCCCCTTAACCTAATTATTTTACTTTTCGAAATGAAATCCAGTTTATCCTACCAAACTATACGGGAAAATCACACAGTTATTCGATCCCGTATGGGATGATTTTGAGGATCTTTCTCGTAAGAGGATAACTCTATTTTTGTTAAATTCAGGCATTGCCACACATATGCTTAGTAGCATCACAAGAGTAGTCCTATTATCAGGCATAGTCAATGGGTTCGAAAAGTACTATGGGAGGATTCAAAGTTAGAAGAATATGGCCACAATTTGAGAGGATTCTCCAAATGTCCTAAGTTCATGGTTGCTTTATCCATCTACAAAATTAGTGGTTGAATTTTTTTAAAGAAGGGAAGAGTTGATATGTCAAGGCCTAGGGGTAGTACACCACCGTTCCTGAGCCTAGACTATTTTGAGCTTAGTCGCCTTGTACTCTTTAGAAGATTCTCTTATTTTATATTTTACTTTTATTAGTAATTATTTGTTTAGTAAATCCTATTCTATAGGAATTAGGTTTTATTTTTTTCCAAAATAAACTGGGGTTCTATTTTGAGATGAGTTTTTTTTCTATATAGACGGGGAGCTCCTCTAACTTTAATCCTTAGGTTGATTTTAGTATAAAGGTATTTTCTAGGAGTTATGTAAAGTTTGGGGGAAAGCTAAAACCATATATCTTTGGATCTTAGTTTGAGTGTGTTAGATCTAATAATAAAGTGTGTTTTCTAGTTCTAATTAAGTGTGTTTTAACCCATTGATATTTGAACCATCTCTTGCTCCGGCGAATCGTTCGTATCATATGGAAAAATATGGATTGATCAAATTGCTTTTTTTTGTGGAATTTGATCCCAATACCATAAGTGCCTTATTGAAGTTTAAAACGGGTTTTATTACATCTTTGATAGAGTGGTGGTGTAAGCTATTAAAAAGAAAGATTTGTACAGTTTAGTACGACCTCACTCTGATTGTTTTCTATTTTAATCAAAGTTGAACCGCACTCTGTATGTTATTTACATTTTGCATGATTCGATGAGAATTCATTAGTGTGTAGGTGTGTGTGTGAGAGAGAGAGAGAGTAAAAAAGAGAGAAATTTCTTTTCATGAGAATGGGAATTAACTTTCATTTATTTCAATGTTTTTATTTTTTGAAGTCAAAGTTGACACTGCATGTATCTGTGTTGTGTTAGGAGAATTATAATGGCGTGGAACTACATAAGATGACATACTAATGTACACCTCATCTTAGTTTAAGTAACTTGTGTAAGTCAGATTTTAGGAGTCTAAGTTTAGGGTTGTTCTAGAAGTCATCTTATGCACGTGTAGTCCTCTAATGTTACGTAGTTGATTACATCAATTAATAAATGTCTCTTTCTCCTCTCTTTTTTATTTCTTCTAATACTTGTCTTGTATCTTCCTCCGTATGCTGGGCTTTGAAGCTTCACTTGCTGTACTATCTCTGCCATTATCTCCTCTCGGGAGGAGGCACTTTATTTTCTAGGAATATTCTTTAAGAAAAAACAAGTATTACTTATATAATAACTTGAGCTTCATGAAATGAGGATAGAAAATAAAATTGGCATATTAGAGAAACTAACAAGCTGACAGAAATGAAACTATCAAGAGCAGAAAGAAACGAATAGTTTTAAATGCTTCGGTTCTAGATTTTTGGTGAGTAAAAGCGGAGAAAAATGAGAAATTTGTAAGACAAAGGCCAATCAAATAAAGCTTTCCTATGATTGCACAAAGTATTTAAAATCAATCGGTACCGCGTTCAGAAGATACTTACAATGTCAAATATATTGAATAGAAACACAAAGAATGCGTAAATTGAATAGTAAACCCAAGGCTTGGCACCAAGTGAAGTCTCAGGATTCAGTATGTCTTTAACATGTTCCCAAAACCGTGAGCCAAGAAGACTGCCAAGATATACTACGTATTAGCATGTTCAAACAGAGCATAATGGGAGATGCATACTTTCAACAGTAAATAACCTCTTCCACAAAATAATTAATTATATAGAATAAGTAAGTGATTGCTCCTAATTCCACGCACGTCCAGGTGCACATAAAGATGTCGGGATTCTAACTAATGGAAGCCTTTGATGTCTCTAACCATTTAATTAATAGCTTTCATCTAGATATCCCAGAAAAATGAGAAGCTAATTAGCAAACAGATTGATATCCATTCCAATGCATTGTCTTTCAGGGATTAATTATATTTTAGGTTCAGGGCTACCAAATGCATGAAGAAGCTTATCCAAGACCGCATGTCATGGTTTTGACAGTACTAAATATATGATGTATTACATGTTTCTCTAACAACTAACCTGGAAAGAATGCTTGGAATAGCCAAGAGATACGCGGTAGTAAGAACAGGCTGCATGCCTGATGGGTTAATGTTGAACGGGATATAAGGCTCCACCTCAGTAATCGGTGACTCGTCCCTATCCAACATAACAGGATAACAAGAAAGTTCAAATATCAGTACAAGGAAATAATGAAATTAAAAGGAAAGAGCCGGATAAAAATTTGACCTTGAGGCAGATGCCAGTTTAAAGCCATAATACTGCAACTTGATCTTCCGGCAGCCCTCAGTTACAACAACTGCCCACATAGTGACTACAGTGAATACACCTAATACTCCAAAGATATATAGCCACTGGTTCACACCACTTCCTGCAAAAAGAAGTACAGAACAAGTTCCCAAATCTAAATCAATGATTTTTTGAATCAAGAAATTAATAAATTTACATTTCAACTATACATAAAGAAGTTCACGTGAAACATGCAAATCGTCATAGATGGTTAGCACAAAACACAAATCGACAAACGGGATGTATACTACATGCCTCAAAATTAAGGCATTTGCTGAGCTTCATTTCAAAACACATACAGAGTTGATGTCATGGATACAACTAGTAATGTAGAACACATTATTTATAGTACTTTCTTGAACCAAAATATTCGCTATACAGTGGATTCACGTCATTGGATACGGTTTTCATTTCACAGTAGAATACGTTATTATCAAATATTAGACATTAACTTTATAAGATTAGTTACAACCATTACATTTGACCATTTATTACAAAGTATGTCGGTCACAATTGCATTGATTCTTGATGTGCCATTCTAATTCCATCATGTTCCGTCCATTATTTGATTGTTTGTTAATGCTCACTTCATTCCGACTTGATCTTCATATTAATAACTTCACAACCTCGCCACTCCATATAAATGACCAGTATCTAACCTCGTTTTATCAAATTCTATATAACAGTGATTTCAGAAACTAACTAATGTCAACATCCAGTCAAACCCTTTGGCTTGCCTGCCCACCAGTCGTTTTGCAAAGCTATTCCTAAGCTCTAGGATCTGCTCCCAAGCTGAATACTGATGTTGATAGAATCACCTAAAAACTATCAGGAACTCTGTGAGACCAGCAGTCACCCCCATCAAGCAGTCTTCTCACAATCACAACTTCTCAATGACCCAAATCTGACAGGAGCATTGTTGCTTTGCAAGGAGGTGAGGGATCCACAAAGACAATTCCAGTAAAAGCATCTCCATTCAAAACTACCGCCACAGTGGGAATGGCTTGAAGGTACTCACAAGCCATTCAGGATGCAAGGAGTGTAAGAATTGTAATGTCTATCATGTGATTTTGCTTCTGAGAGTCTAAAGTAACACTCGTAAATAGCGGCGGACTTGCCAAGGAAAAAGCAAAGTGGAGTCAATAATATAATCTGTAATGAAAATTCAGAAAGATTGCATCCCATAGGCAAAGGGAATAAAAGCATTATGGCTAATCAACATCACGTTAATCCGATATAATTAAATCATCAATCTCACCACTAGATCTTAGAACCCGCCCCTCTCCCTCTCTCATGATTATGCAAGAAGAGGTCCACATTCCTTAAGCAGGTCATGAAGGTCATTTATTGGAACTGAAGCCACTGAGTTATGTAACATGGACACAACATACTTTCAAAAATATCTGTGTCGAAGAAGGCAAATATCCAATACCAACACTCGGGGGAGGCTTTGAGCATGTAGAGCTAGAGACTTGGGCTTAATGCACAGGTTCAAGGTGGATGAAGAGGTGTCATAGATTACTCAGTTCAGTTGCAGATGATATTATCATCTTTGTTACCAAAATCAGGTTGAGATCAGACATTTTCAGCTTGTGTTATTGAGCTTTAAGTTAGCCTCCAGATTACATGCAAACTTGAGAAAGAGCAAAGTTATGGGAATTGGTAATAGTAACGACATTGGGCATTTGGATCTTTCTTTGAATTGTGGCATAGAAAATCTACCTATGATTTATCTAGGTATGTCTCTTTGGACATCTACTCGTTGTGTTGAGATTTGGGATTCGGTTATTGAACGGTTCGGTAAGAAGTTGGCTTTGTAGAAAAGAAAGAAACTGTCAAAAAAGGGGTCGCCTTACACTTGTCAAGAGTACATTGTCAAACTTACCGGTTTACTATCTTTCCTTATTCATCCACCATCGTCTATAGCATCTAAGTTGGAGATGATAGTTAGAAACTTCCTTTGGGATGACACTAAATGAGCTCGTAAACTCCACTTACTAAGATGGGAAGCAATTTATATGATAAAAGAACTTGGCAGATTTGAGCTACAAAATTTCACTAAGATGAACACGGCGTTGCTTGTAAAGTGGTTATGGATATTTTGTAATGATAGGGTGGCTTACGGAACAAAGTGATTAAAGTTAAGTTTAGGATCGGGGAACTGTTTGGCTCCCAAACAAGCCTACAACTACATATGGCGTGGGGTTATGAAAGTTGATTTTCAACAGGTAGGACAAGTTTAAGGAAGGTATTGATATTATCATTTAAAATACGCAGAGTAAACTTTAGGCACAATGTTTGGTGAAAATTCGAGACAATTCGTTCTAGTATATCCTTCGCTTTATAATGCTTGTGATCTAAGGATTGGGAATTTGAATGAGTTTTACGAATTGGAGGGGGACATGGCGAGTTGAAATTTTCATTTTAAGAGAGAACTATTTGATAGGGATCTAAAGGATCTCGGTCTTATGATTCTAAAAATCACATCAGTTATGATTTGGATGGGTTAAAACAAGTGGAAATTGAAGTCGGCTGAGAATGGGAAATTTCAAGGTGAAAGCTATGTGTAGCCACTTGGTGGAAGCTAGGAGCACAAAAGGTAGGTATTGAATGAGAGACTTCCCAAGACGATTGGTTTGGAAGAAAGACATCCCATCCAAAGTAGCTTTCTTTTACTGAGGATGGCTTGGAGGCGAGCAATGACTAAAGACCAATTAAAACAAAGAGGTACGAATGTGGACCCATTATGCCCCATTTGCGGTATTGCGGAAGAGTCCATTGATCATCTACTTTTACATTGCCCAATCACGTTATAGGTGCAAAACCGTTTCCTTAATCTTTTCTGCATCTCTAGGGTTCTTGAACGAAGTTTTATATTATCTTTATAAAGTGTGGTGGTGTAAGCCATTTAGAAAAAAGATTGGGAAAGTTCTTTAGGATCTTACGTCATATGTTATCGCATGGGAGTAGTGGGGGAAATGAATAATATGCACTTTAATGAGAAGGCTAAGATCGCAGAAGTCATCTTTGACATATACATGGCTATCTTATATTGGTCTTCATCAACTATTGTCATGAAAGGGGTCACATTTGAAGATCTTGTGATGCGATAAAAAGTTATAACTACCATGGACCTGGTGTGAGGTCGAGTGTCTTTTTTCTTACCATCTCAGAAGTTTCTTTCTCTTAATTAATAAATTATTTTTACATTCTCAAAAAAGAAAAGAAAAAATCCCGAAAGACCTAATTAACTTGAATTTAGCAAACCTAATGCCCGAGGTATTTTTAGCGTTTATAAAAATTGTTTTTTCTTGTTTCTCGGTATTGTAACTTAAGAGGTGTATTATAACGTACACTTGTACAGCAACATGTATCCTTTGTGAGGTGCATCGTAAAATAGCATACAAACAATAAACATTACACCTTGAAGAAGGAATTTCAAGAGAAGATGCAAAATTTTCAATGCAGTTGTCACATACCTGAGAGCTGACACAACATCTTGTACAAAGTCTCAGTGTATCCAGTCAATATTCCCACGCATATAATAAGAGATGACCCTTGACCTGAATTAGCAGAATCGATCAGATAAAAAGACTTCATCAAAAGGGAAGAATAATCTAGTACCAATAAATATTTTCATAAGACTACGTCAATGCATAGAATTGTATTTTAAGGGTAGTCTTGTGCATGTGGTTGAATATATTGCAAAACAGGCTCAAGTTCAACTAAGGGTGACGTTAAAAGGAGTGTGATCTTGTCAGGACCGTACGCTCCAGTAAGGTTTTCCCAAACTGAGTGAGTCTACGAGATGGACAGTTCGAGTAGGTTCCCTCCAAATACACTATGGCTCTTCTGGATAAGCTCATGTCAGATTTTTGAAAGTGCATATTAACAAACTGAGGTGTCTTAGACTGCGCAGGAATTATCAGTTCAAGAATGCATCCAAACTGAAGCAGCTCCTCTTGACGGGAAATTGTTGTTGGTTCCCTCCAAATGCATTGCGATACGTCTTGATGTGCATGCATATTTTTAAGGTGGAGTCCTGACAGACGGGCATGCCAGATTGTGTGATAAAGTTCAGTTTCAACATGAAGTTTCTTTGAAAGAGTGGGCCTATAGGTTCATTTGGAGTTTACTTCACATCTACACTATGAGCTAGGCTACTTGCGAAAAACTTGTGCTTGTAGAAGGATCAACCCTAGGAACTATTTGTTAAGAGAGATGTAATCATCTTACTCGTAATGAGAACTTTAGTCCATCAAGCCTAGCCTAGAGGTTGCTTTTGGAGAAAAATAAGTATTTTCTGCCATTTTTCTTTTGAAAAGTGAAGATTCATTAGTTAAAAGGCTATCGTGTCCAAGGAAGTGACAAGAGCAACCAAAGGGATCCATACAAGTTACAACTAACCACACTTAAAGACTCAAGGTAGTACCAGAAGGTAAAAAAGGAAAAGTAAAAAATAAAAACAAAAAAGGACACCAAAATTACTTATATCATAATTGCTATTACATTTTCAACATTTTTTGGTCATTGCTAATTGATCCTCTAAAAATTTCCAAAAGTTTTAGTACATCACTAAGGTCTCATGTTCAAGGATATGTATATGAAGTTTTATCCCATGGTTCAAGGTTAAGAAGTTAAGAATAAAAGAGTATTCTTTGGAAACTCAAAGTTCGAGGATCATACAGTCACAATTGCTCTTCTTGGTTAGAAAGAATCCATTCATGGTCTTCATCCGTTCGATGCTTTAAGAAAGTATTACGTAGCAGAAGATGCTAAAAAAAAAATTGAAAAACAACAAAACGCCACAATTGCTTCTGACATGCTTGTTCTCCTCGAATATTATAGTACAGCACAAAGATTTCATCTCCACAAATATGAATATGAAATTTAATGCAGTAAGGAAGTTTATGGGAATAAAAGAGTAGTCTTTGGAAATTCAAAGTTAGAGATCATTCTGATAAGTCACGTGGTCATACACACGACCACGTATAGCACGTTTCGTACGTCGTGTGCGCACCTTCTTATTTAGTTCTTGTTTTACTTTAATTGCATGATAATTAGGAGAAGTTTCCTAATTAGAGTATAGCTATGGTTTATATTTGTGCTACGCATCTTCTCCTATAAAAGAGAAACTAAGCTTAGTTTATTCTCAATGTCGGTTTGAGTGAGAGAAAAAACTTAGCCTTAGAGAGTTATGTAGTGTTTGGGGTAAAACTCATAAACCCTAGATATTTTACCTTTATTTTTTAAGCGACTAAGTGAGTTTAATTCAAAGACAAGTTTTAGGTTAGTTTAATTGTGATTTAGATCGCTGCCACGCAGTTTCTATAGCATTCAATCACAATTGTTATTCTTGAAGGGGAAACTTTCCACTCGCAGTCTTGAGAGGGAAATATGCATAGATGCTTAACAAAGTGTTACCCAACCCGATAAAATTGGTATTGCACATACCAAACATGACATCAATAATTGCACTATTCTGAAATGTATATAATTTAATGCAGTAACGATTATATACCCTATTTACACATTTGAGAGTATGTTCACTATGGTTGACATTTTCACGTAGCACCATGATTGATCGCATCTTAAAAATGGTTTCTACCTTTCTCACTCTCTCTCCATAATGGTAATTGGATCATTACTGATGCAAGTAATCGCGGCCTCGCCCGCAGCTAGTCATCAAAACATGGCAGTGAATTGTAATAGCTTTGATATTAAGGTTCAACCATTAGAGATGAAAGAGAGCTACTATGTTGTATTAGAAGAAGATAAGATAGAGTTGAGTTACAACTACATACCCAAATAGCCGAACTACAAAGAAAGAACAAAAGACGTAAATACCCTCAAGCCAATACTAACTTTAACACCCCCTGTCAAACTCATGATGGTACAGCAAGTAACATCGAGAGTTTGCTAAGAAGAAAGTGAAAACACTGCGTAGTGTGAAACTTCGTGAAGAAGTCGGCTAAGTTCATCTGAGAGACGATGTATAAGGTAAAGATTGTAAAGTGACAATCAATCTCAATGTGTTTTGCTTGTTCATGAAACACAGAATTGTGTGCAATATGAATAGCAGTCTTGTTGTCACAATGCATAGGGGTGGGAGTAGATAGAGAAACTCCTAAATCACAAAGAAGCCAACGGAGCCACACTATCTTTCCCGTAGTCACAGCCATAGCACAGTACTCTGCCTTAGCAGAAGATCGAGAAACAACATCCTACTTCTTACTCCGCTAAGAAATAAGTAAATCACCCAAAAATACACAAAACCCAGTGGTAGATCTGCGATCTGTAGGGTCCCCTGCCCAATCAGCATCAAAATAAGCCCAAAGTACTAAAGATGAGGAAGACGGAATCAATAAAGTCTTAAACAAAGTACCCCGAATGTACCGTAGTATCCGAATAACAGCAACCCAATGCACAGTATGAGCAAAAACAAATTGACTAACAATATCAACAGGATAAGTGATATTGGGCCGAATAATAGTCAAGTACACAAGACTACTTACGATGACCCGGTACAAAGTAAGATCTCCCAAAGGTATGCCATTAGAAGGAGTTAGACGAACATGAAGCTCAAGAGTGTCATTAGTCCTAGAATAAGTAAGTCGGGCTCTTTTAAGAACATCTAAAGCATACTTGGACTGAGACAACAAGTAGCCCTTAGGAGACGAGGCTACCTTAATGCCAAAAAAATAACAAAGAGGTCCTAGGTCTTTCATCTCAAACTCACGATGTAACTAAAGCTTTAGTGCACAAATTCCAGCAATATCATCACCAGTCAAAATCATATTACCACATATAGGAGTAGAAACACACTGCATGCGACTGTCAATGGCACAAACAAAGCATAATCATGTTCACTAGGCCGAAAACCATAGTGACGAATAACTTATGAGAACTTCTCAAACCAAGCACGAGGCGCTTGTTTAAGACCGCATAAGGCTTTGCGAAGTTTGCAGACTTCACAGGGTGAATGAGAAACTCCCGGTGGAGGAGTCAAATACACTTCCTCAGTCAAATCACCATGCAAAAAGGCATTCTTTACATCCAGGCATTCTTTACATCCATCTGAGATAATCCCCATTGATGAGTAGAGGAAATAGCAATCAAGAGACGAACAGTGGTCATCTTTACAACAGGAACAAAAGTTTTCTCATAATCAATCCCATACTCGAGTGAAACCACGAGCTACAAGGCGAGCTTTATACCGTTCAACTGACCCATTAGATTTGGTCTTTATTTTATAAATCCAACTGTCCCCATTTTTTGAAATGCAGATAACTCCTCATCCATGGCATGCCGCCAAATAAGGTTAACATTCGCCTCTTTGAAAGAGGTCGGTTCAAAGTGACCATGGATAGTGGTCAAAAAGGAAGCAAACTCAGTGGAATAACAAGAGTTAGAGAAACCAAACTTGTTTGGAGGGAGACGGTCACGCACTGGATAACGTCGAGGAGGTGGTCCAACGAAAACTGGAGTCAGTGGAGTAGTCTCAGTAATAGGAAGTATAGTGGGTGTGTCAGATAAAGGACTAGTATCATCAGCAGGAAAAGGATCAACAAAACGCAATTCAGACTCATGAATCTCGCGTGATCAGTCAGGGATAACGTATAGGGGAATACGTTCCATAAAAACAACATGCCGAGAAACGTATAACTTCCTACCAATAGGATCATAACATTTGTAGCCCTTCTGAGTATCACCGTAGCCAAGAAAAACACACATAATAGACGGATGAGATATCTCACCACAATCAGCCCGATGGCACATAACAAAGCAGGTAAAACCAAAAATTCTCAAAAGAGAATAATCCGTAGATCTCCCTCCCGTGCAAACGCTCATACGGAGAAATATTACAAGTAACAGCCGTCGGAATCCGATTAATAACATAAACAGCTGTAAGGGTTGCCTCGCCCCAAAAAATACTAGGAACAGATGCGGAAATAAGCATAGATCGTGCAATCTCCATAATATGTCGATGTTTTCTCTCAACAACACCATTCTGCTGGGGAGTTTCAATACAAGAAGATTGATGGAACGTCCCATCTGAGGCAAGCAAATCTGCAAAATCACTAGAATTACTCTCCTCCCAAGTCACCTCGGAAGTACTTAATAGCAATTAAAAATTGTGTTTGGATCATAGTTTTAAAGGCTTTGAAAACTGAAAGAAACTCAAATTGACGTTTCATCAAAAATACCCAAGAATATCGAGAATAATCATCAATGAAAGAAACATAATATCGAGACCCTCCCTTGGTAGGATGAGGAGCAGGTCTCCACACATCATAATGAACTAAATCAAAAGGAGCAATAGATACAGATGTGCTAACAGAGAAAGGTAAAGCAACAAATTTTCCGAGTTTACAACTAGAACATTCATAAATATCATGACAATGAACATCACCTAAAGCACCAGTAGAAACTAGATACTTTAATCGGGATCCAGATACTTGACCTAATCTAGCATGCCATAAGTAAAAAGCACTAGACTTAGATCCTAAACGAAAGGAAGACAAAACAACATAAGAACTGATAGATACTGCTCTGGCCAACGGTTGAAAACTTTCTAAGACGTACAAACTGCCATCTCTATGACCGGTCCCAATCAACCTCTGAGAATGACAGTCTTGCACAAAACAATGAGAATCAGAAAAATATACGAAATATCCAGAAAGACACAACTGACTAACAAAAATCAAACTCAAAGTAAGATGAGGAAGAAAATAAACATCAGAAAGGGACAAGTTTGGGGTGCAGACAGGTCCAACACCGGCTAAGGGCATAGATGCGCCATTAGCTGCAGTAACACTAATTGTAGAGGGACAAGCAAAACGCGAAAAAATGGATTGATCATTGGTCATATGGTGTGTGGCACCCGAATCAAAAATCTAAGTAGTACGACAAATACCTGAAGATGCACCAGATGAGGTAGACCAGCATGTGGAATAATATCAAAATGATATCAAGATGTTAAAGAAGAAAATTTTCTATCTTAGCTGCAACATCAGAAAAAAGATGCATCACTATATGGTACTGTTGTTGATAAGATGAGCATAATGAGTTGGAGGCACAAGTGGACGTTGTTGATATGGTGCAGGGGGTCTAACATACTGTTGTGTATGTGGCCCTCCATAAGACTGAAACTGAGGAGGACCTCTGTACTACTACAGAGAAGTCCATAGGGTTGATCCTCGATTTTGATGCTGTAGTTTTTTTGGGCATTGACTCTTCCAATGACATTTCTGGTGACAAAAGGCACACTCATCACGAGGTCGCAAATATGAATTTTGTTGCTTATAATAAGAAATATGGGATTGAGGTGGTGTTTGTTTCCCTGCAGAATTTTTTTTCAGCAGCTGAAAAAAAATTCAACAGTGGGTTTTATATTTCTTTCACTGCTGAAATTTTTTTCAGAAAACTAAATTCAACAAAAAAAATTCAACACTTTGAAGAAAAATTGATGCCTCAATTGCCCTTGTCTTCAACGCGCCTCCAAACCTGAAGAACCAAATTCGTCAAGGAATCTCTCATCTCTCTCTTCGATTTGTTGTTGCTGTTGTTGTTGTTGTTTGGGAACTCCAGCTAGGGCAAAATCAGGTACAAAATGTTCTCAATTCGATCCAATTTTGCAATCGATCTTCATATCTTTCCTAATCTTTCTCATGTAAAAATTTCTGATTTTTTTTTGTAATGTTATTGAGAAGATTTGTTGTTAAAGAGACCTTAAGATTACATCCTCCAACCCCTACATTGATCCCTCGATTTACCACAGTGGGAACTACTGTGAATGGCTTCCACATCCCTCTGAATACCACAGTGCTGATAAATGCATGGGCAATTCAAAGGGACCATGTATATTGGGACAATCCAGAAGAGTTTATTCCAAAGAGATCTAGAAATAATAGTATAGATTTCAAAGGTCAAGACTACGAATTCATCCCTTTTGGACCCTATAACTAGTGATTAATTTTTTCTTGATTTTTAGCTGATTTTGATTGATTCAGCTGTTGAGATCTTTGGGAATTATGGGTTTTTGTTTATTAGATTAGTAGATCAAAGTTGAAGTTCACATTGGTCAAATTAGTGCTTAGAAACATGTTTTGTAGGTAGTTATGTATGTCGAACTCATTGGGTATCACCAAAGTAGTGAAAAAAGCAATAGGGTTAAGCAAGGGTCAGGAGTTTATCAGGAGAGACTGAATTGGTTTGAGGATGTTGGAGTCAAATGTTGCTTAGAATATACCTAATCCATGTCTAGTATTGATGAATCCAATTTAGTAATTTGTTATTTCTTTGCTGCATATTTAATCTGTTATTTGTTTGCAGCATGTTTGCTTCATGTTTGATCTGTTATTTCTTTGCTTCATGTTTCCACTTGAGCTAACATTTGTTTACTTCATATAGTTGCCTATGATCTGTTATTTGTTTGCTTCATTACCTAGAGCTCAATGGCCATGGAACCTTAGGGGGTGCTTTTGTTTTATTGTTGTGTTGAGTGATTGATTCATTTGTGTGTTTTGCTTTAAATTGTGGGGGTATCTAGAAATGGAGCATTGCATGTTTAGATATGAATTTGTGTGTTAATGGCAGTGTGTTTGAGTGAATTAGATAGTGTGGGGTTTGATCAAAGTGAAGTTTAGAGTAATGGGTCTTTGTTTTTTTGTTATTAGGAGTAACCCGCCGGCCGTCATCCTGGTATTTACCAAACATTGGCAGAGTGTATGTTGTGTTTGTTGGACGGCATCCTGGTATTTACAAAACATGGGCAGAGTGTGGACCAGAGGTTTTGAGATATCCATGTGCTTTATATCAGTGTATGGATACAATGGAGAAAGCAGAGCATGTTCTTATTGAGTTTCTTGCCATCAAGTCGCGCACTAAACCTAAACCAGAAGCAGTTCCCACTGCTTTGGTTGTGAGGGAGGAAGCAGAAGATGCAATGCCTAAAAATGAGCTTCGATTCTCACATTTTTATCTTTTAGCTATATTGGCAGTAGTTGTTGTATTTGTAGCATTTATGTTACCCTGATTATGTTTGAGACTATTATGTATGGATATTAGTGTAATATGTTGTGAACTATGTAATGTATCTTTGGATTGAGTTTGGCGTTCGTAATTTGTGAGTAGTATATAATTATTGTATAAATTATTTCATTACAGTAAATATGGATTCTAGACAATGGACCATTATCAAGTTAACAGCCTTAGCATTCGCACTTATGATGCTAGCGAAAAAACAAAGAGAGAAGTCGTGTGTGTTTATCTTAACGGGTAGAGAACGCATCAATAAGATTCTTAGTGGCCCTAACCAAATTGCTTATGATTCGTTGAGGATGAACAAAGATGCATTTGTTTCTTTATGTGGACATTTCAGAGCGAGGGGATGGGTTATAGATAGCCAACACATAGATGTGGAGCAGAAGATGGCTATTTTTTTAGAAACTATAGCTCATTCAGTGAGAAACCGCATAATGAAGCAGAAATATCAACATTCAGGAGCAACTATTAGTAGGTGCTTTCACGAAGTGTTGAGAGGAATGCTTCACTTTAGCAAGGAGATGATAGTGCCTCCTAATTTTCAAGAACCAAGCGAAATTTGTATTCATAAACGGTTAAGAGAAGGACCATTCAAAGGGGTTATTGGAGCTATAGACGGCACCTTGACTAGTGCACAAGTTCCTAAATCATACCAAATTCCGTTTAGGGCAAGAGGGAATGGTGATTGCTTTCAGAATGTGATGGCAGTATGTGATTTTGATATGAATTTTATCTATGTCCAAGCCGGTTGGGAAGGCACTGCTCATGACTTGAATGTCCTAACTCAAACAGTTAGAGACCCAGCTAACAAGTTCCCCCTGCCTCCTATCGAAGGTAATCATCTAAATTGAAGTTATGACAGTGAAGTATATGTTAAGTTATTGTTTTATTCTAATTAGAGTTTGTAAATTGTTTTGTAGAGATGTACTATTTGTGTGATGCAGCATACGTGCATACCAAGTACTTTATGTGTCCTTTTAGGGAGAGTGCGGTATTGGCTTAAAGATTTTCAGAGGGGAGGGCGACCTAAGACCAAAGAAGAACATTTCAATCGTGCACATGCGAAGTTAAGAAATGTCATCGAGAGGACATTTGGTGTTCTTAAAGCAAGATTCCCTATATTGAAGGCAATGCCCAAGTACAAGTTCTCAACTCAGAGAAACATAGTTATTGCATGTATGGATACATAATTACCTCCGCCGGATTTCTTTGAATGATGAGTTGTTTACGGCATTTGAGAATGAAGACTTGGATCTTGGAAATGTACAACCTCAAGTACATAATGGTGACCGCTTTGAGGCGTTATTTGGAGGAAATGAGCAGTACTTTATGAGAACTAAAAAGATGTGCATTGCAAAGGAGTTAGTTGTTTATTATACGTCGCAATCAGCTGATGAAACTCCTGTTGTTTAGTACTTGATATGGCTAGTACCTCTTTTTGTTGTTTGGTTTTTTGGGGTATTTGTCTATGGCTACTATTGCTTGGCTTTTTTGTCTTAAATATTTCATTAAGAGGTTGTGATCTGAACTATCAACTGTGATTTGTATGATCTGTACTGAACAAATTTTATTATGAGATTGTCCATTTTGTATGTCAATTTTGGGTGTTATGTTTTTTACAAGGCTTTGTCCAGAGCTTGTATAGAATCTTTATGTTGTTATGTTGTTTACAAGCTATTATGTCCATCTGCCTGTCCAGAACAATTGTTCTCAATGCATACACATATTGTACTTCATTGCATATAGTCTTAGTTGTAAACAGTTTAGACCATAGCTACTATACATTGTAAACAGATATGACCCTGTCTTCAGTATTAGAGCTTTGTGAGATAGCAAGGAGCCCATTACAAATTTCACTACCAAACATCTGTCTAATGTGGCAAGGAATATTCCAAGGACAATTAGAAATGAATCTAGACACTTTGACATTATAATTGAGATTGAAGTTGTATCTAAACTGCTCTTCAAATCTGCTCAATAAGCATTTGTCTAATGTGGCAGCTTTATTCCAGACTTTGAGTCTTCTAACACCAAGACCCCCTTCACTAAAAGGAGCACACACCTCATTCCAAGACATGGAAGCATTCTTTTTAGAAGTATCATGCCTCTGCCACAAGTACTTAGCACAAGTATCCTAAATCCTATTTAGAGTACTAACATGGAGCATAAACACATTAATCCAGTAAATATGGTTGCTCAAGAGGGCAGTTTTGATAAGTTGAAATCTACCTACAAATGAGAGAAATCTGTTAGTCCACTATACATTGGAATATTCCATATTTATTGTTGTTGGATAGCTGTTTTGTTGTATGTTGTTTACAAAGCTTGTATAAGCAGTTTCTATGCCTACTAATAGCAGTTTATATGCCTACTATAGCTGTTTATGGATAGCAGTTAACTGATATTTGTATGGATAGTTGTTTTGCTGTTTATAGATAGTTGTTATTGGATATTTGTATGGATAGCAGTTTAGACCATGTTGTTACGGATGTTTTGCTGTTACAAAACTATTGTTTTGGATTATAGAATCTG
Source organism: Kingdonia uniflora (assembly GCA_014058105.1). Taxonomy (NCBI): domain Eukaryota; kingdom Viridiplantae; phylum Streptophyta; class Magnoliopsida; order Ranunculales; family Circaeasteraceae; genus Kingdonia; species Kingdonia uniflora. Next base: position 171,106 of record JACGCM010001802.1, read on the forward strand.
CATCCATGAATCTAGAAACTGCCTTCAATACAGTAGCATCCATGAATCTGTTGTTTCAGTGATATGAACATATGGATTATAGAATACTGTTGTGTTATGGATTATAGCATACTGTTGTTTCACTAATAAAGAAGGTGAACATTTAGCTAATTTATGGATGGGCAGTCTGCACATCAGGAACTGGACAATCTTCCAGCATAAAGCAGTAGTCTTGGATAATTTGCAAGGTTTCCCACCAGAGGACACCAACTGAAGCAGTAGTGGAGTTAAGAGTTTAGTGTCTGTCTGTCCATCGCCAACAACTCTTAAATTGATTTTCAAAAGCTTTCAGTCTGCAGTTTGTTATATTCCATATTCCATATTGGTGTTAGCATTTTGGTGTTAGCATTTTGTGCATGATTCCATATTCCATATTGGTGTTCGATTGGATTCACAATGGATTTAAGCAGAGAGGGGTTAAAAAACCATAAAGCAAACCATAATAGCATCTGTTAGCATAAAGCAAACCATAATAGCATCTTTTAGCATAACATCTTTTACCATTGTGATATACTGTATGTAGAATATATTGCTGACATTTTTGCTTTGATTTCTTCATCAGGTTTTACCATGCCTCCAAAGAATAAGGCTCGGCAAGAAGTGACTGGTGACCCAAGCCAAGATACTCCCAAACACGCAAAACAACTTAATGGTGAGATGTTGTACACTTATCTTGCATTATGCAAGCGTGAACTTGACACAAGTAAAGATGCGGGGTCTGGACTTTCGAAAGCCTCTTAGGCCAAGATTAGGGAGGAGTACAATGCTTGGACATGGCTTTTGAGAAGGACTGGGAATGGTTTTAATGCAGAAACCCGCACGTTTCATCTTCCACCCGAAGGTATAGTAATTTTTTGTTTATTATGTTCATCTGTATAGTCATATTATAAATTTCTGAATGTTTGTTTTCTTGATACACATCAGATAAATGAGAACATCAGTACATTTAGGAAAGGTGGGTTACTTCATAAAGACTTGATGGAAGCTATTTTTGCAAACAGAGTGGCTACTGGTAGATATGCAACTGGTCCTGCTAGGGATGATTTCATTAATACGGCTACTTCAGATGTCGCCGCCGATTTGAATATGGAAGATGAGAATAATGTCCCCACAGAGCAAGCTGATTTCATTGAAGATACTGATACATACTTCACTGATCATCATTTTGAACCATCTCAAGCCGAGCACTCCACCCCTCAAACAGAGCAATAACGCCTTATCACTTTGCACAGTCTGCACCTCAACCAATGCAATCCGCTTCTCAGTCAGAAAGTAGTCGCCGCAGTGGGAAGAACAAACAAAAAGTTGAAGACACTTTGGATAAGTTCGATCAGCTGATTGAGGTTATAAAGACGCAGGGTGAGCGAGAAGAATTGGCAAAACAAGATACGCGTAGAAATAAACTTTCGGAAGTGCTGCGTATTCTTCAAGAAATGGAGCTTTTGGGGTATCTGACGACTGCTAAAATGACTAAAGCATGTTTAAAGTTTACTGAACATCTAGAATATGCTGACATGTTTGTGGGCCTGGCTACGCTGGAATCAAAGAAAATCTACCTAATGCAGTTTCTCAAAGTTTAGTTTTCTATGCATTGCAATTTTGGATTATCTTGTTTTTCGGATTTATAAACTATGTTGATGTTCGACTATTTGCTATTTTAGACTATGTTGGGTTGTGTTATCTTAAGATTCGTACTTCAGACTATCTTTAATGCTTATGATCTGTATAAACCATTTTGTGCAATGATGTCTTTTGTATGTCCATTTTGTCTATTCTTTTTTGTCCATTTTGTGTAATAATGCATGTTGTATGTCCATTTTGCATGTCCATTCTGTATATCCATTTTGTCCATTTTGTGCAATGATGTCTTTTGTATGTACATTTTGTCCATTTTGTCCTTAGAGAGGGACAGATATAGACCGAACTTTTGTTTATTCGAATATGCTTCAAGTTGTGTTCTTTTATAACAAGGGTATTTAAGACATTTACCAGTTTTACCAGTTTTCAGCACTTCTTAGAAAATAAACACCATAAATTATTCAGCAATTCAGCATTCAGCATTCAGCACTTGAAATTTTTTTCAGCATTCAGCACTTGAAAAACAAACACCACCTAAGACTCAACTGGTGGCTGAATAGCCAAACTGACTGAGTGGGTATAGTAAATGCCCCTTTGCCTACTTACGTCCTAAAACGATCCTCTTCTGCAAGCTCACTGACAACATAATCAACACTTGGAATAGGATCTTTATGAAGAATAAAACCTCGAAGACTCTCAAAATCATCACGTAATGTAAGAACAGTACTAGCCGTTGTTGCTCTCGGTATGAAATCCAATCCCTACAAGCAATAATCCATGTTGGCTCAGTTAAAGCAAATTGATCCCAAAGTGTAGTCATCATCCCATAAAACTCTTGAATACTACGATCATACTGTCAAACACCGCGGACATCAATTTCCAACTGATATTGTCGCGCAAAATTAGATTTCGTATATAACTTCTTCAAGTGGTCCTATCTCTCCTTTGCCGTTTGAAACTTGGCCAATTGAATACCAATTGAGAGTTCTACGTAATTACTGATCCATGTAATAATCTTTGAGTTGTTAATTCGCCATTTTCTTAAATCACTTGAGTACGTTAGTTTTTCCGGATCATTCGGCATTGTAATTGTACCATCAACGTATTCCCATAACCCTCTACCTATGATAAAGTGCGTCATAGAATCAGTCCAATAAGCATAGTTAGGTCCCGATAATTTCGGACCAATTGTTTGGAAATCAAATTTATCATCTTCCATTTTGTCACAAAGAAAAGTGTTACAACCAGGAACTATAGACTTGATATCAAACGATACCCAAATACCCCTTTACTTAGCAACAAACTTGGTGGAAGATCAAAACCCAAATGCCAAAACAATTCTAGTAACAACTAATTCAGCAACAAAGAGCAACTAAATTATACCCAAATATCCAAACAACTCCAATAACAACTACTTCAGTAACAAACAACAACTAAACTATACCCAATCATCAAATCAAACATACCCAATCATCAAATCAAACACTAACACCACAAATCAGCACTAATGGAGAGAACTTTGCAAGCTAATGGGCAGAAAGAGAGAGATTAAAAGAGCTTACACGTAAGGACAACGTCAGAGAGAGATTCGGAATCTATTAGCAAAGATTCAAACCCTCAAATTTTTGGGGGTTTTTTTTCAAATCAAATACCCTAATTATACCAAGATTAAAAATTGAAAACGAAATCGTGCCCAAATCAACCGGAGAGCACCCTAATCGTTTTCAGATAACAACCAACAAAACTAATCTGGCTCTGATACCATAATAGCTTTGATATTAAGGTTAAACCATTAGAGAGGAAAAAGAGCTACTATGTTATATTAGAAGAAGATAAGACAGAGTTGAGTTACAACTACATACCCAAATAGCCTAACTACAATGAAAGAAGAAAAAACGTAAATACCCTCAAGCCAATACTAACTCTAACAAATTGAAGTAAATAAGGATATGGCTGGAGTTACTACATGATAGGTGGACGGTCTTGTGGCTCAGGTAGTCGAAATGCAAGCCTGGGTACCTATCAAGACGCTAGACGCTGGTTGTATCTCGAGCCTAACACATCATGGGGATTGTTTGGTGCAGGAGCGGGCGCCCTGTAGGGATGTAGCACAAGTTCAAACTGGCAGAGTTGGACCCTATCAAACATGGACAGGCACATGGACTTGCCTGCAGGGACAAATCCCCATATTACATCAGCAACAAAGTAGGCTTTCATCGTAGTCAGTTTAGTTATTGTCGACACCACTGGATCATAATTCGGATAAGAAAAAGCCATTATGTAGGGTGTGAAACTTTGGTTTGGAGCCTCTGAAATCAGATTAAATGTAGAGCCCTAAATTCCATTATAGGTTTGACAAACTATCGAAATTAGATCTGTCGGGAGCTTCATGGTTGTCAGCGTTTTCTCCGATCTCCTTACCTCTATTGGGTGTTGGCAGATGACAACTGGCCTTTTGTCGATTGCTGGAGTCTTCCATTGGTTCTCAAGTGAGGGGACGTTGCCCACCCACAGAATTTTTTGCTGCTGTAGGCAGAGAAACGGCAGAGTGTGTCTCGACAGAACTCGTCGATGATTTCTTTGTCGCTTTTGATTGCTTCTTTAGAGGCATTGTTATCAATGGAAGAAAATTCTAGAAATAAATCAGAATTTCTCTTTTGTACGGAAAATATTTCTGGATAAGATCAAACTGCTAGAGGTGACACCTGATACTTAAAATCTTATCAAGTTGTAGTACTAAACACACTATATATGATATCAAATTCCAGTAATGTTAAGTGGCAAGGACTGAATCCCATCTTATGTTGAGATTATGTACACAAACCAGAGAGAGAGAGAGAGAGAGAGAGGGAGGGGGGAAGAGAGAGAATATTAATTGGGCAGAGAGGATCAAAAATTGAAGAAATTGCAAAAAGGTATTGTACTTGAAGCTCGAATCGCAGAAAGAAACGATAGGATTTGCAACTCAATCATGGTCTCTGTCACCATCTCCTCCAAAGTTACTCAGGTACTCTCGCTGCCCATGGCACCCCCCTTCTTCTGTTAATCTGCCACCACATACTCAGACCACTGCCCAACCCTATTGTCTCAAATTTGGTTCCCAATTTACCTTTATCGCACTCTAATTTACTTACTGCCCTCTGCAAAAGTAAAGAGCAATGCTAGACTATCCAAGCACTGAGTGACTCTAATTTGCTTACTACACTCTACAAAAGTAAAATGAATAATATTGCTAATGCTCCAATTACCGGGTCCATTTCATTCGTATTAGGGTTGTTCTACTTCTTACCGGCCTATCCGCAACCACTTCCTCTATATATGTACCCCAAACAGTGATGGAAGCTTTCCAGGACCGTCATTGGATAACATACCAAAATGGATCCTTTACAAGAAAATTAATCTCGCGGGCCGGTTCGTTTTTCCTCTAGGGGTAAAGTATTGAAAGTGCTTTTTTACAGACAAATATCATGCGGATGGCATTGTTGATCGGTTAAAAGCTCGACTGGTGCGACAAAATGCTAGACTCCATGGGAGAAAAAAAATTGAGAAGGTAATGTAATTTATTGATTAACCCCAAAGAAGATTTTCGAGATGAAAAGGGTGCAACCCGAAGGCAAAGGAAAAATAAATACAAAACTTTAAGTCACGCTACATTAAGTTGGATCCACTGCAACTAATTTCTTCCAACGCGACACGAGATGTTCAAATCTCACCCCTTCATATGTATGAAAGAAGAAGACCAATACAAAACTAGCGCATAAATGTCAAGAATGATGGTTTCGACGGATTTAGTCTTCCCTCCAAAATTCTATTGTTCCTTTCCTTCCACAATATCCACCCAATTGTAGGAGTGACGTCCCACAAGATTTTGCCAATTTTATTTCCAATAAACTTGCACCACCACACTTTCAAAAATGTAATAAAGCTCCATGGAAATATTTCAACGCCACAGTTGTACGAGAAGCTAAGTTTATAACTGATTAATTTCTCGTTTCTTTGGTATCTCTCGTCAAGAATGCCTTCCTACATGGTACCATAATAGAGAAGATTTATATGGATCCCCCACCTGGGATTTGCCTTAAAAAGAGGTATTTTGGAAAGGCATATCTCCTTTTCAAATCCTTATACGGGTTGAAGAACTTGAAGAATTTTCCGTGGGCATAGCCTTCAGTATGATGTACACATTCTCATCACACATATCTTATCCACTTGACTCTAGAACATAGTTGAACTATTGATATAATCTATGTTGATGATATCATTATCAGCACAAATGATGAGCCTCGGACTGCCAAGGTGAAGATAGATCTATAACAGGTCTTCCAAGTACAGATCTGGGGCACTTACTACTAGCAAATAATGCAGTATGTACTTAGATATAGTTGCAGTCACTTTTTGTATTATTTTTTTGTTCTTATTGTATTAGAATAGGAGTAAAATTAACATAAATATACGTGTAAGGGGACAATCCCTAGCAAATTAGAAAAAGTACTCTTCAAAATAGTGACCCTCACTCCTTTTGAAAGGTGCTTAACTTTCAGCCGCTTAGTCTTCTCTCGAATCACTTGATAACTAGATACCAAATCACCTTAAACCTATCCACTGCCGAAAATTGGATCCCCAAATAAGGGGAAGTGAGTATCTCAATCCAACACCCTAACGTACTAGCCATTCTATATATGGCTGGCACCTCATCGACTCCCATCAACTTGCTTTTTTCAGGCTTATATTCAGCACGGGACATCATCTTGAGCTATACAGCTAATCTATAAGACCCCCCTTACCACACAAAAAAAATTGCCTCCCCAGATTTAATAAGACAATCAATGCCCTCATTAGCTACTAATACTCCAGTTCAAATATGCCAGCCTAGCACAAGCATATGGAGCAAATTCAGAGTAAAAGCAATTTCCACAAAGTATTTCGCTGTGATCAGGTCAGAGCTATACAGCTAATCTATAAGATCCCAGAGGAGGTTTCTTTGGGTAAACATTTTACTGGTCGCGATTATTTGGTTTCAAGAAATTTACGTTGATGCTAGGACTATAGAAAATTAACGATTTGACAGAAGATATATTCTTGCAGAATCAACGGAATGCTAATAGCCAAATGATTATGACATGCCCACAAAGACATAAAATTGTAACCAGTAGTTGCGACCTTTTACGAGTTGTATATGTAACCTTCCAAACAGACTGAGACACGGGCAAATATTATTCTTTCGACTAGCTCTGTAAAGATGGGGTTGGGTACTTTCTTACATAGACAAAACTACATATAAAGATTATAATCCAACCACATGTTCTGCATAAAAAACACAAAGAATATAGCAGAGCAAGAAAACGCATGGGATAAATGCATTTTCCCAGTAAACAAAGAAGCTTACCAAATCCAGATTCTGATATTTGATCACATATCCATGTCATAGTCATCGCACCACAAACCAATAAAAGAGTTGTCACCATCACATGTTTCTCTCTGCAAACACCATAAGTTTTTAATACCCCTTACCATCATAGAAGCTAGAATTTGCAACAACAACAAAAAACTACCTATTTGAAGAAAAATCAATAAATCTATAATAATAACTGTATTCACTCAATAACTAGATTTGTCACAGAAATGAAAGTTACAACCAATGCAAAGGAAAAAATTGACATAAAGATGTATTACTTTGTCCTAACAAGCATATACAGTAGAAGAAAACTGAATCCAAAGTTCAATGAAAGGAAAACAAAAAATGGGAAAATGGAGCAGCAGATATTAATACTTGGTTACTGAGGAACAAATGATTGTGGTGCACATCAGCCTCCCCACAAACAAACAAACAAAAAAGGCTTTCTTCTTTCTGATATATATGGGGATAACAGTTATGCAGGTAGGAGAATTCTCTGGGATTCTTTGTGCTCTTTCGCCAGCTCAACTTAGTGCCCTTGGCTAGTCATGGGAGACTACAATGCTATTATAAACTCACAAGAGAAGGTTGGTGGCAGGGCTGTCAGACCATACAATATTATAGACCTTCTTCACTGCTCCATGAATGCAGGCCTTGTTGACAAATCTGGTGGTTAGCTGTCTCACACACTCTCAACCCAAAGAAAATGGGGGATCTGGGGATCAGCCACCAGTTGTTATGAACCAACTCAACCTCCTTGCCAAAACCTGCATAAACAAACAAATAAGAAAAAAAAAAACCTCCCTCACTCTCTGTGAAATTGAACTCCTTTGTTATGTGTGTTTGATTTGCCTTACATTCAACTTTCACAGCCCCTCTCAACCTCTCATCCACTCCCATTGGAAATTGGTTTAGGATTAAATTTTCTCCCTGAAGAGCTTTTTGAAATCTTGGGATCCTCCCTAGTGTATTTGCTAACTGTTGGGAGTTCTTCACTCCTAGTAATTCTATCTTCTTTCTCAACCTCCATGGCACCAGGGAAATGGTGAACTCGGAATGGGTAAGCAGAGTGGTCCAAAAGATTTTAGATTTTTCAACCATTGGATTGACCCAAACTTTATGAACATTGTTTCTGAAGCTTGGAAGGACCCTATTGAGGGCAATGCAACCTTCAGATTTGTGAAAAAGCTCAAGAGAGTCAAAAAAAAAACTCTTATTAAAGAATTTTCTAACAAATGTGCTAGCATTAATGACAAGGTCAGTTCAGCCAAGCAAATCCTTGAGGAGATGCAACTTCAGCTCGAAACCTACCCTACAAGTCATGTCCTAGCCATAAGAGAAAAGGATATTGTTTCTAGCTACACTAAACTTGCCAGAAAAGAGGAATCCAACATTAGACAGAAAGCAAGACTTAAATGGCTTCAACCTGGAGATGGCAACACCAAATTTTTCCACAGATCTCTGCAATCCAAGAGAGCTTTGAACAAGATTCTCTCTATCTCTAATTAGCAAGGTGTGTTCCTTGAAGACTTTGATGAGATTGGTAATACTGGTGTTCATTATTTCAAAGAAATTTTGGGAGTTGCTTGCTCTGAGGAGTATAAGCCGAGCTTCATTTCTGATATATCCTCAGCTGAGGAGATCACCTCTGCTCAAGTTGAAAAGATGCAGAAAAATGTCACTAGAGATGAGATCACTCTTGCCCTCTCTCTGATATCCACAGTGGCAAAGCTCCAGATCCTTATGGTTTCTCCTCTTTCTTTTTTCTAAAATGACTTGGAGAATCATTGTGTGTGTGTGTGGGGGGGGGGGGTAAATGCCACCTCCCTTGCTCTTGTACCTAAGGCAAACAATCCTAACTCCTTCCCTGATTTTAGGCCCGTAGCTTGTTGTAAAGCGTTGTTCAAATGTTTATCATTCCCAATAGGCTTAAACCTTGTATTCTAGATATTATAGGGACTAACCAATCTGCTTTTGTTCAAGGGAGAGCATCTCAGAGAATATCATGGTCACTCATGAATTGGTTAGGAACTACCATATAGAAAAAGGTACCAAAAAGATGCACTGCTAAAATTGACATTAGGAAAGCTTATGACATGCTTAACTGTACCACCATTAGATATATTCTTACCAAGATGGATTTCCCAGGATATTTGTGGGCTGAATCATGGAGTGTGTGACCTCTGCTAAATTCTTTATTTCACTCAATGGTTCTTCTATTGGATACTCTAAGGGAAAGAGAGGAATTAGACAAGGTGACCCTATGTCTCCATACAATTTTGTTCTAATCATAGAAACCTTATCTAGGCAACTTAAAAGAAAAGTGGAAGACAAGACTTTATACTGCACCCTAGATGCAAGATCACCACTATTTCTCTTTTATGTTTTGCTGATGACCTTATTGTTTTTATGAATGGAGACACCCATACTGCTACCACTCTTAAGAATGTGTTTTCCAATATTGGAGCTTTTTCTGGTTTGCAGATTAATATAGACAAGAGCCAGGTGTTCACTGCAGAAATGCCATCTATTGATAGGCTCTCCCAAAGGATTCATAGTTGGAAGAATCAATTTCTCTCATATGCAGGGAGAGTCACTCTTATCAAACTTGTCCTCAGTAGTCTCCATTTAATTGGACTTCTACCTTCAAATTGCCTCAGTCCACTATTAATACTCTTACTTCCATATGCAGGAGATTCCTATGGGGTGGAGCAGAACTGGAGAAGAAGACTTGCATGGTGAGTTGGCAACAATGTTGCTCCCCCTATCAGGAAGGAGGATTAAGCATTAAAGAAATCTCCACTAACAACAAGTTTGGCCTTCTCAGACATATCTGGAACATCACAAGTTGCAAAGACACCCTATGGGTCAAATGGGTTACTAGAAACCTCGTAAAGAACAAGGATTTTTGGATCATGAAGATTCTCAATGAGTGTTCTTGGAGCTGGAAGAACATTTTGAAACTTAGAGAGATAGCTGAGAACATTATATAATGCATGCTATTGGGAATGGTAGATCTACAAACTCGTGGAAGCAGCCTTGGCACCCCCTTGGTGTTCTCCAAAAGTTCTTTCTGCCCCAGTACAACACTTCTCTTAGACTAAATGCCAAGATCAGTAGCCTCATTACTAATGGAGTATGGATTCCTCCAGCCAATTTTGTTTCTCAACTCAGTAGTTTATGGGATCACCTTGTTGATATTTCCATAAACCATGAATTAGAGGATGAGGTTATCTGGACCATCACTAAAAGTGGAGAGTATACTATGAAATCAGCTTATAACAGACTTAGAAACACTAGACCTAAGGTCCCCTGGTCCTCAGTCATCTGGTTTCCTCACAACATTTCCAGGCATAGCTTTGTTGCCTGGCTTGCTGTTAATGATGCTTTAAACACTCAAGATAAACTCAAGACCTGGGGCCTCATCAATGTGTATATGTGCCCTTTTTGTTCTGCTCATGAAGAGAGTGTTGACCACATTTTTTTCACATGCCCTTATGCACAGTTCATTGGAAGGAGCTTCTTAGAAAACTTGGCTACTGCAGAGTTACTGGCACTAGGGAGAATGAACTCAGGTGGTGCTGTGAAAAGTTCAGAAGTAGTGATATAGTAGCTAGGACAAAGAAGATTGCTTTCAATGCTATGATATTGTACATCTGGAGAGAGAGGAATGAGAGGATTCAAAACAACAATAGCAACTTGGCCACTTCAACTCTTATGCTCATTATTAATAATGTTAAGATTAAGGTGTCTAGCAATAACTCTAAACTTGAAGACTGCTCGAAACCGGATCTTCAATGATGAGTGGGATTTAGATCCTGAATGGAATCTTACCCAACCTACCCAATGCAAGTGGCTTGCTCCCCAACCTGCTTTTGTGATGGTACTCTCAACAATGTCAAAGGTGGAATTGGAGATGTGATCAAGGAGGAATGAGGATAAGGGCACAGTTCTTCATGCCTGTGCGGGTACACACATAGAAGCTCCATCACTGTCCATGAACTCTAAGCCATTGGCAGAGGCTAAGAATTGTTATTGAGTTGGGATTCAAGAAAGTCATGCTTGGAAGTGATTCAAAGACCGCCATTAGCATTGTTCAACTGATTGAAGACCCCCCCTTGGGATGCTAGAGCCACTCTCCAGTCCATCCTCACATCCTCAGATCTGTAGCTCAGCTTGAACAGTTTCTTATTTTTCACATATACAGGGAGACTAACAGGTTATCTGACCACTTGGCCAAAATGTTCATTGCTGCTGGATACATTGAATTGAATTATGAGGATTTCTCTAATGAGCTGAAGAAAATTGCCCCTGAAAGAAAAGTGTATTTGAGGAGCTAGGTTCTTCTTTGTTTTTTGTTCTTCTTTGGGTTTTTTTTTTTTTTTTCCTTTCTCTGGTGTTAGGTTTTCTCCCTTTGATGGGCTGAGTTGTCCCCATATATTATCATGGGGGTTTGTCCCCCAGCTCACTTTCTAAGAAAAAAAAATACACTTGCCGACTAACCACAGCAATAAAATCATACGAATATGTATAAACCTAATCACTTCAGCAAGAAAGAAAAGACTTTTTCATTCGCGCTAGGAGCTATGTTGCTAAATCACGGAAATCCCCAACAAAAGATACACACTATTTCTTATTTTCTATCGAATCGATCATAACCACTACCTTACATGAAATTGTGACTTCCCAAGGATGATCTTGGTGAACATGTGATGACATAAGTATAGGCTCATCAAGCCATAGACTAACTTAGTATCAAGAGAGTTACTCGGAAGTTTTCCAAGAGATGTATTTCTATTTAGAAGGGTGTATTGGCAGTGTTCAGAAGTCAATCATGGCTTTACCTCTATTACTATAAGGGCCATTCCATTACTTACATGTTTGTCATGTGCGATGTTACTACTTCCATGCCCCTTTAACTGTTAGGTATCGTCTGAATGCATGGCGGGAAAAAACTTATCGGTGCAAATATCCTTCAAAAAGTTATGTTTACACGACTTTTTGAGATGATATTTAGAAGGTTCCATTTTAATACATACCCAAAGTTAATCATTAGTTCACTTTAATTCTCTCATCTTCTGATAAACCACCTTGATTTCAAGTTAATACCTTCACCACCACCATCAAAAGAAATTGGAATCATTTTCTTAATGTTCTCTACATTTCTTTGCTCCACTTTTGGAGTCAATTTCCACTTTTGAAATTTTGACTTTCAAATCTTTGATCTTCCTCCATAAGATAAAACTTGGCAATCCCGAAAAACAAAATGACCTTCCATTATCTTTCAATGTTAGGACGTAACTCCTCTTCAATGAAAATAAAAGGAGAATAATCACACACGAAACTGCACTTTTTCACCATACAGGCCATGTGATTAAATAGGACCCACAACAACAACAAAAAACATCAGGGGCCGCAGTAAGAATGGCTTTTCAAAATCTTGTGGTCAGAATTTTGTCTAACCTGCAGCTTGACTATCACGTGCATGAGAACACTCGTAGAAACTTAATTGATCGTCATCAATAATTAATCCATTGTAGGAGTAAGAAGACGCTACAAAAAACAATCCTGAGAAGCTACAATCTTCCAAGAACTTCCTAATCCGAGCCTATCTACATCCCTTATGCCCCATAAATAATTAGCAATTGGACATGAAAACATTGGATTTGTCTCCTAAAGAGCAATTAGGCTTCCATTTTCAAAATCCCAATCCATGAAATAATTTTAGGATTCCTTAAGAAATCAGCTCATCATGCCCTTAATTTCCAAGCTCCTTAGGACCACAACATCTGTTAAGAACATTTGTCTTCCTCCATAAACAATTTATCTCCACAGGTACGATCGCTTAAAAGTCTAGGCATACCTTTGACTATCATGATCCTTTTCGTCAAAGAACTTTATACTAGGAACTTTTGAACAATTTGTGTCGTTGGAAGCAAATTTGGATAAATGGCCAGCTAGGTCAATACTAGAACCATTTTTTATTGGGCCAACCTGGGGTTTTCTGGTAGGGATCTTGAACCCTGAACTCACGGGATTCGAACTCACGACCTCTCTCTAGGGGGAGAGTGACAACCACCACTGGGTCAAGAGCCCAATGGTCGATACTAGAACTAGACAGGGACTTCAGTTGCCCTTATCATGTGGCAACTTTCTTTCGAGGAATGAAGTTTCAGCCACCACTTTTCCTATGCCCAATGAGGATAGGGGCTCCTACCCCCTCACTAGCTGATTCCTGATGTTTTTCTAATTTGCATAATTTAACTGTGAACTGCTATAGTAAACACTCGATTTTACAAACACATGTAAGAAAATGAAAATCCACATGCGAATTTAATACAACTAATCTTCAATACCTGTGGCTAGCCGCATATATTGAATATGAAAGAGAGAAACAGGAAACGATCACTGACTCCAGAATTGCAAACCCAAGTGAGATCCACCATCTGAAATGGACAGACAAATCAAAATGGCTTTGATTATTTAACAATCATTTATCAAACACAAGATTAACTACAAATATACAATAAAGACTCTGTCTCACTGCTTGAGGTTTAAAGTACACACACATATAACTCTTAATCTTCTCATGGCCATCTAAGCCTTCTTTCCGCAGCTTCACTAATGAAGGAACAACATGGCAAAGTACCTGTTCAAAGATTGCTCAGTTGTATATCTGAGTGTGCAGCTTAATAGTAAAGAAAATATAAAACACAAAACATGTGGAATGAGGTGCATTAAACTGTGAAACTTGTGATAAGAAAATGGAATCATATTGGAAGCAAAATGAGATATACACCCTTAGTATATTGACCCACAATAATGTACATGGGAAATTTGGGAAAGTTGCTAACCTGCATAAGAATTGATGCTGCTATCTGTGGGCTGATTCCAAGTTGAAAAAATGACAGCTTAAGTTCTCCCGTGAAATCTCCAAGTTCCTCTGCCAAGAAATAGAAATGGAAATAACTAGTCATAAAACAAAAAACAGAAATTTCAAGACTAATTATGAGCCCACCTGTTTCAAGCATTAATTTTTATCAAAGGACCAAAAAAAAGAACTAACAGCTACTTGATTAATTGTTAGTCAAGCTTAAAACATATAGCAAAAGATGTTGCTAGTTATGCATCTGACTTAGAACATGATGGTCGTCGACCTATCTCTTTGTGATGAGATCGGTAATGCTAGTAATGGGTAGCTGAATTGGAGGAGCAATACTCAGAGCTCAGAGCATTATGTGATCCAATGAACATAGATTTGTGCTTGTTAATGTGTCACTTTTAGTCTCTACTTATCATATATAATTAAACTTCATATTTTCCTTCAATCTAGTGTATGTAAGTAAAATTGCCTATGAAACATGGACATGACATATTTTCAAAAATATGTGTCCACATGTATTTGACACTGAAACTCGGACACGAGGACACACATGTTGAGCAAATTTTTAAAGGTGTTATTCTTTATCTCACCGTGTCCGACACCCCGTGCCGTACTCGTAGTGGACACCGATACACGTACCTGGATCAATGTTACATATAAAATTGCAAATAGCTGAAATGCGTTATAACCCTATATTCTTCCTCGTGATCCCTTTTTTGATAAATGTAAATTTTATTGATGAAAAAAGCTAACACACGACCTATACATGAGACCAAGAAAAAAAGATACGATACACATCTCACATTGAGGCTAAGTAAGAAAGAAGAAATCACGCCAGGTCATCATGAACCGTCAAGTAGAGCACGTAATAATATTCTTCTAATTCACCATAAGAGACTCAAAACATGTACCCTCGTCACATTCGCCGCGGCTATACTTCACCAATAGATGAAAGCTTTAATAACAACCATGACCGAAGTTCTCGACTTTTCCTTCTCTTCAAACTTCCACGCACTACGTTCAGGCCATATAGCTCACAACACCGTAAAAGATACAAAACACTAGAACACCTTACCATGGCCAACAAGGTTTCTCGCCTTCCAGTTTTTTAAGAGCCCCTTAACATTCCTAAAATGTGACTACAGTATGCCAATCCCAGTAAACAATTCAATCCAAATATTCCTAGCGAAGGGCAAAGAAGATGATTAATGGACTCCTCATCTCTTATTTTTTTCTCTTTTTTTTTTTTTTTTTTTTTTGAGCTAATTCTAATTTTATTTATTAGAGCAATAAGATTACAAGGAAGACTAAAACTTTGCCTTTGGAGCACATCAATGTCAAATAGAAGCGATACCTAATTTTTCTGAGAAGAATGTAGCTCTAATATTCCTGGGCATAGCTGCAACAGACCAAAATAAAGAAGAGACTTTAAGCACTACCAATTTTTGAGAAGCCATCTGCTAACCCATTTCCCTTCCTTGGAGTATGAAGCATTATGATGTGGAGCTGAGATCCAATCTCCCTGATAAAATTTCATATCTGCATAAATTTAGAGGAACAAGCACCAATGTGATTGAACCAGTTTACAATAACCTGTGAATCCATCTCAACAATTAATGGATACCATTGATTATGCTTGAAAAGTATCAAACCATGTAATAGCCCATACAACTCACCAGTTGTATTTGTTCCTGCCCCAAAGCTACCAAGTACCCTAGCATAAGACTCCTCATCTCTTTACCAGGCGAAAAACAACACCTTAAAAGGCAGCTTGGAAATCCAAATTTTCTTTTTTGGGAAGAATAAATGAGTATCAGGGGTTGGATTATCCAATGCCTTGTTGAATGCCCTCTCAGAGGACACACCTTTTGACAATGATGAAAGCTAGTAAGTCAGTTTGTTTCAGCACCTACTATTGTGTGTTGGATGTTGTTGTTCGGATTCTAAGGTACATTAATCCACAATCGAACTAGAGACTCCTTCGAAGAAGAATTAACAATGACAAAATGAATTTGGTGGGATAATTTCCCAATAGGAACTTTTATTGCTCAATTTGATTGATTACAATGAATTACTCCTAAAACCTAATTCTAGGTTATCTTGGATCTCTCTCCCTTTTCACATTGCCTAGCCTTACCCTTAAATAAGTTACAAGTTTTCTAGCTATAATATAGGATCAAATTGCCCTTAAAACGACCTAAATTATAGAAGTAGTCGCGATAGTCATTCGAATGGACCCATAAATCGTTCGAACGACTTCCCAAAATAAGCCTGAAAACTGAAACAGTAAGTTTGGTCTTCTGGAAACCAGAGTCGATCGAACGACTTTCCAACGTAAGCCTAGAAAATGAGGCAGAACCTTTGTCTTCAACTCATTCGAACGTCCTTGGCAATTTTTCATAGAAACGACAATAGGACCTTTGGCTTGACTTTGCTTATATCTCGTTCGAACGGCTCCAAGGCTCGTTCGAACGACTTAGTGTCTTTTGAGAGGCTTAATGTTCAAATCCTCCTGGATCATGGTTCCCCCCTTTAGGAGTCTTGAGCTCCTGCTCAGGCTAGAACTGAAAATGAGGTAAAGCGGCCGTGCCCATTTCCCTGTTGTACCACTTCAACTTGCTGGGTAGTTGACCTTTTTTCCCAACTCTGAACAACTCGATACATCCCCGTCCTGTAGCAGTAACCTTCCTCTCTAGAATACTTTCTTCCTGCAATGGCTCTTCAATGGCTCTTCAACTAACGGTAGGCGAGTGTTAATTGTAGAGTCTTCATCTAGGAGAGACGACTCAAAGAGTTTCAAATGCTAGACATTAATCACCGAATACATCTTCATAAATGGTGGCAAATCCAATTGGAATGCGTTATCACCAAGAATATAGTAAACGGACTATAACGGATAGATTTAAGCTTCTTACCTTCTCCCTTTAGTCATTCCTTACCAAAATGCAACCAAACTAGATCGCCCTCTTGAAAACTACATTCAACCCGATGTTTGTCGTGTCGAGCCTTATGCTTCGCTTGAGTCTTCTTCAATTGTTCTTCAACTGCCTCATGAACCTTACTTATCTTCACAATGAAACGATGAGCTTTAACTTGTTCTTCTTCCTCATTCCCTGACACATTCTTATCACCGAGACTAAAGGCCAAATCAAAGGGGCTTTTGCGTACCCAAGACAAACTTCAAACGGAGACTTCAAAGTGGTACCATAAATCATCTGGTTAAAAGCAAACTTAAGATACGGTAAACTCTCATCCCAAGTTTTAGGATGCTTATAATAGAATCTCCGTAATAAATGAACCAAAGTGTGATTGACTACCTCTATTTACCCATCAGTTTGCGGGTAAAACACAGTACTTCTCTTCAACTTAGTGTTTATCGTCCCTCATAACGATCTCCAAAAATGCCCAAAAAAATGGCTATCCCTATCAAAAAAAATAGAAGGGAGCCCAAAATACCTCCAAAAGTCTTTAAAAAATAATCGCGCTGCTCCTTCCCCGATAATTGTCTTCTGGCATAGAATAAGAACTATCATCTTGTTGAATCGATCTACCACCACAAACAGATAATCATTCTTACACTTGGTCATGGGCAAACCGCCCATAAAATACAACGATATGCTCTCCCACGGTCAGTTAGGTAGTTAGGTACTGGTAATGGTAAGTACAGTCCCAACTTACGATTGGAGGGCTTCGATGTGTTGCATAGATTGCAACCACAAACCACACGAGCAACATTCACCTACATCTTCGGCCAATAGATATCTTCGGCCGCAAATTCAAAAAAGTCTTCACAACTACAACCCCGAAATGACCTGCAACCCAGGAGCAATGAACCTCTGTAATCTTATGCAAACGGTCTCCACCCTCATGAATACATAATAAAATTCCCCTATAAATCAAACCATCCTTCGATTCATACTCACATGTCTTGCCTTGCAGCAACTTCAGGTGAATCACACTAAGCTCTTTGTCATCATCATAACCTGCAACATACTCAGACGGAACAATAGGTTGTATCTGTATGCTACCAACAAAGCAAAATAGTTGGTAATGGGGGTCGAGATAACATGTCAGCCATTTTATTGTCCACTCCCTTCTTATACTGATAATTAAGTGAATTGTTGTAGATATGACATCCACTTCATATGGCAAGCTTGTTATAGCTTGGACTGTGTAGATAAAACGTAATGGTGTGATCGAATGTACTACAACCTCTTTCTCCATAAGTAGCTCCGCCAATGCTTCACTGATTAATGTAACGTGAAAAAATCATTATCATAGGTAGGATAGTTGCGTACTGCTCTTGTAAACATCTCAGAATGGTAGCAACCGACTTCCCATCCTACAACTTCCCCATTTCGGTTGTTTGCTTAGGAGACATTGTCATCGTAACAACACTTTAGCCGACGTACCCTCGTAAACCATCGCACCATCAACACAAACTTGTCGCTCGCATTAACCAACCTCTTCACCTGAGTCCCCGTTACAAAAATTTTGTTGTAACATGCTCCTTATAAGCAATGATATAGAACTCTTTTCCCTCCTTCACATACGCTACTTGCGAGCTCTACGGCAATGAATCACATCTCGTCCCCAAGATAAGGGTTACCCAAATGACTTGAAACGCATCTAAATGAACCACCTCACACTCACCCTCGTCAATAACATTTCATAATTGCTAACTTGAACGTACACTGCTTCGTGATCTTCAACTCCGCGTCTTTTTAAATCCACCCCAAACCATAGGGCTTAGGATGAGCCGTAGTAGCCAAACCCATCTTCTTCACCAACGCCTCATAAATCAAGTTCTTCTGACTACCCGGATCAATGATGGCCTCTACTAAGCTCTTCACCTGAATACTGACATGAAAAGTTCTTCCCGACTCGCCTTCTCGTAGCCATAGTCAGCTTAAACATAAGAGTAAGCTTAGAATTCGGTTTATCTAAATCCGAGAGGTTAAAAACCGCTGCGCAAGTGCACATTCCTCTTTCTTGCTCTCTTCTCCTCATTTGGCCTAAGCTCCGGGTGAAGTTTCCAACATTTATCTGAAATATGCCCACTCGCCTTACAATGACTGCAATAATTCTCCTTGGACGAAGACCCCTCTCCCTTAGACT
The DNA here is from genome assembly GCA_014058105.1 of Kingdonia uniflora. Lineage (NCBI taxonomy): Eukaryota > Viridiplantae > Streptophyta > Magnoliopsida > Ranunculales > Circaeasteraceae > Kingdonia > Kingdonia uniflora. The sequence goes on from JACGCM010001802.1 coordinate 190,119, forward strand.
ATCATTTGTTCTCATTCTCCCAACCAGACTTGTTCCCTGACTTGTTCTTGTCGTTTTTCTTGCCACTCTTCAAGTACTTGCCTTCAATGGCAATTGCCTTTACGATAACGTCATTGATATTCGCCACATTAAAAAGTTTCAACTCCTTCAAATGGACTCTGACAACCCACCCGTGTACTTTATAAGCATCTCATACTCGTCCACATCGACGTCTAAAACCAATCTTGCTTATGAAACTCCGTAGTGTACTCTTGTATTGATTGTTCATGCTTTTGGCGCAAATGATGCCATTTAAACAATCCTTCATGCTCATACTCAATTGAATAAAACTGCATCCTAACCAACACTTTAAATTCTTTCAACTCAAACATTGTACAACGTGACGTTTTTTATAAGATTTTCACCACGTGAGTGCATGCTTTGCAAATTTCAAGTTGAAAAACATATTTTATGAGCATTCGAGTATTCATACACTAAATAATAGGCTATTTATCCAGTTATCTCAGCGTCGATTGACCCGTCGAATAGAATTTCTATTTTAAAATCAATACAAAGATTACGCATAGGATTGATAGACTTACCAATAACCGCTTCTTCTTCCACAGAGTGGCATCACTAGAATCTTTATCCTTTTCCTCGTTACCCTCGTCCTTCTCCTCCTCAACTCCTTTTTCTGCCTAGCGATCTTTCTGCTTCGTTGAAGTGAATGCCTTAAAGAGGTTCGCAAGAGTCAACTATTCTACCAAGTCCTCTAGGGTAGTAGTTAGGTCAGAAACTCGATTTTTAAGTTCCGTGAGTCGATCTTCTGAATCGCCCATCTTTGTATTAACGTTTATCTTTGAGTTAGGTTTTCTATGAATCTTCAACAGACTCACAAGTCTCTCCTTCGTTTGCTTGAGTCGGTCACACATAGAAACCATAAACCAACACCCCCCAAGAATCGTAACTCCAAAATCTGATACCACTTAATCCACAATCTAACTAAAAACTCCTTCAAAGAAAAATTAACAAAGACAAAACGAATTTGGTGAGATAATTTCCCAATAAAAACTTTTATTGCTCAATTTGATTGATTGCAATGAATTACTCCTAAAACCCAATTCTAGGTTATCTTGGATCTCTCTCGCTTTTCACATTGCCTAGCCTTGCCGTTAAATAGGTTACAAGTTTCCTAGTTATAATATAAGATCAAATTGCCCTTAAAACAACCTAAATTAGAAGTAGTCGCGATAGTCGTTCAAACGGACCCATAAGTCGTTCAAACGACTTCCCAAAATAAGCCTGAAAACTGAGACAGTAAGTTTGGTCTTCTGGAAACCCAGAGTCGTTCGAACGACTCCAAATTTCATACGAACGACTTCCCAAAATAAGCCTAAAAAATGAGGTAAAACCATTGTCTTCAACTCGTTCGAACGGCTCTAAGGCTTGTTCGAACGACCTTGGTAATTTTGCCTAGAAACGACAACAGGACATTTGGCTTGACTTTGCTTCTATCTCGTTCGAACTGCTCCAAGGCTCGTTCGAACGACTTGACATCTTTTGAGAGGTTTAATGTTCAGATCCTCCTGGATCATACATTCAGGGTACTTTGTTACAGTCTTTATTGATTTTGTCATCCTCATCTTTGGTACCCCTGACTTATTCTGAAGCTGACTGGGTGGGCGGGGGATTGTACAGACCATCAGTCCACCACTAGCTTCTGTGTATTTTAGGCAATTTTTTTATTTCTTGGCGGAGTAAGAAACGGGATGTTGTCCTTCGATCTATTACCGAGGCCGAGTACCGTGTTATGGTTGTGACCACAGCTGAGATAGTGTGGTTGTGACCACAACTGAGATAGTGTGGTTGTGATGGCTCCTTATTGACTTAGGAGTTTCTTTATCTACTCCAACTCCCAATGTTATTCAGATTGCGTATAATTTTGCATTTCATGAATATGCAAAGCACTTTGAAATTGACTGTCATATTACTCGTCATTACTTGAAGCATGGGACTCTATCTTTTGCCTTACATTCAATCTTCTTAGATGAACTTGGCCGACTTCTTCACAAAGTCTCACACTATGCAGCATTTCCGGTTACTTTTAAGCAAACTCTTGATGCTAGTGTACCATCGTGAGTTTGATGGGGGTGTTAGAATTAGACTAACCTTAATTACTATTTGTAAAGTTATGTCTTATTTAAGAAGTTTCTAATTGTCATGCTTTGTAAGTTCCTAACTTAGGCATTTATGTTTGGATATATATAGGCCATAGATTGTATTGAAGGTGATTATCAATTCCAATAATAAAAACTTAGTTTTCTCTCTTCTTTGTCATTGCAAAACAACCTCAACCCCCCACCACCCTGGATGGATGATGATCCCTAATACAAAATTGTCGCATAAATCTCAAAGATGATTAATTCCACGGACTTATTCTTCCCATCGAAATGCCCATCGTTCCTTTCCTTCCACAAAATCCATATAGTCCCCTGCTTGTCTTCTTGTCTTCCAGGAAAAAAAAAATTTCTAGATCATAACCTACATATAGAGCTTCTTCGAAGGTGAACTTGAATAAGCATTTGTAAACCAAAAAGACCCTCTTCCAATAAACTACATAGTGGTGGTCAGTACAGTACAGCTCTGTGTCTGTACTTCCCTACTTCTCTTGTTCTGCAATCCTTTTCTACTGAAAATTTATAGTGTGCAACCACTATCATCAAATTGTAATCTTTTTTTGCAGATAAAACCTGATAGGCACACTACTCATGCACAAATACTCTCACCGTGTATCTTCCAAAATCATCTACTTCCATTGAGATCATATTTTCTGATATACCCACTACACTGCGTAAAGGTAGTTGTTCATGTAGTAAGCATCCCCTTTCTCCGCTTGTCATTGTTCATTGTCGTAATGTTATGTTTTTTCCTGTTCACTGTTAATCGTATATTTTTGATCTGGATACTAATAAGCAATTGATGAGGCAGTTAAACTTAACATGGTAAGAGTGAGGGAGTATCTCCGTGTATGTGAGAAAGAGCAGGTATGTTGAGTGGAATATATAATTAGCGTATTACTGTGGCTGGGGAAATGTAACAATGATTGTCCTAGACACAGTTATGAAGTACTGTGTGGAAATCTGAATATCAAATGCTAGTTCTAGTTCCCCGAGAAGATGATTAAATACTACTTGCCTCCCAGTCGTTCAAGGAATCTGAACATCTACTGTGAATTCTAGTTCCCTAAGAAGATGATACGAAGCATGAAAGACATGGTGAGATAATAAATGGCGCTAAAATGAGTGAATGTCTCATTTTGGTTTATATGGCATGACATTACTCCATCAGAATAATCAAACAGTTAGTTTACTTGACCACAATTTTAACCATTTTTATGGAGCTTTTCATATATACAATGAAATGGAAGATATATAATGCTTTACGAAAAACTCATGGGAGATTTGCCTAAAATTGAATAAGTATCAAATATCAATATAAAGAACTTAGAAGAAACAATATAAGCAGCTTACCAACTGACCCAGAGACAAAGCTCAGGTAGTTCTCAGGTATCAGTCTTCTATCAAAACCAGGTAATGGGATGAAATAGCCGATACGACTAACTATAAGTAAAACAGCCGTAACAAATAGCCTGCGCCGTATTTCACTTTTGAAGAAAGACTCAGCAGCTCCATTAACAATAGAGCCCAGACGAGCGAAATTCAAGAACTTGTTTCTGAACATTTTAGAACTAGTTCGCCGCTCCTTCAAACTATCAGTTACACCATTTGATACTGGTGGACAAAATGCAGTATGCAATGACTGTGAATTTGTGGCGTCGACATCTAGAAAGTTACTTTGAAGTTGATCAGAACAGTAAACAGAAAACTTCTCATTGAGCTTTGACAAAGAGTGCTTGTTCAGCAAACTGGAATGCCTTCTGAGGGACTGAGCTGCCTTGTTACCTAGTGGTAGACAGCTCACAGAGGACGAGGGCAGATCAAGGTGGAAATTATGCCGAACCAGTTCCACTGTAAAACAGATACTAAAATAAATAAATAAAAAGTCCAACTGTAAAAAGTGTATTACAGTTTATAGTCATTGAAGGCATCATTAGCCCATGTTAAGCTAACATGTTCCCAATCTTGGGAAGTCTTTCCGATTTCCGGGTTAATAAACTACTTATTTTAGTATTTATTACCATTTTCCCGAGGTAGATTAAACTACTTTCAAGCGCTTGCCACAAGTTAACACCAAATCACGTAGCAGGCTTTTAGTCTGGCAGAAACTAAAAATTAACCATAACCATCCATCCCTCTACGACATTTAAAATACAGTATCCTAGGAGGTTGGCGCTATCGGTAATTAGTACTTTTTTTCAGCGAGATGAAGATGTGTTCGCTATCAATTGATTGAGTAAAAATTGTAAGCTTTAGGGAAAACGATGAAACTCAAGTAAATACTGGGGGTGAAGAAACAAAACTATACATACCTCTGGGTGTTCTAGTGAACGTCGCTTGATACTGCATCTTCGATAATTCTCGAGATAGATTGGCACTCTGTAATAAAAATCACTAGTATACCGCAACACGGTGGGGAAAGGACCGAAAGATCAATTATTTCGCATTTCTGTTATGCAAGTTGTTTTGGTTACGACTCTCTGCAATTTAAGACCCAAATAAATCAAACTTTCAAAAATATTTACAGTTGCAATTAAGGAAACTATTACTTGAAATTTTAAGAAAGTTGAGAAGATGTAAACAGTTTATATTTGGCATTCAATAGAAAGAGAAAAGTGGCATTGTCATGGTAATTTATCAAATCTTACTATGTAATTTTGACAATATTGAGACATGGAAATGTTAACAATACAACAAATCCTATTAATACTTCATACACACAAAAAAACAAAATTATCATAGACTTAACATCAACAAAATAAAGATGCATTTAAAAATAACATATGGGAAAAAGACTTAGGTGCAATCTTACCAATATACAATAGTTTCATATGATGAAGTTCATACAAAAGTTTAATACCAAAAATATAATCCAATAAAAGTTTAATACCAAAAGTATAACCTATTTACAACCATAAAATCTCATGAATAGTTCATAAATTAGGGATTACTGTTATTAGTTGCATCAACCCCACAAACTAAAAATCTTGTACATTAAATTAGCAATGAAAGCTATAACAATTTTCCCAAGAAACTCAAGCTCTATCATCCCCAAAACTAACACGCAGCAACCATCACATAAGTAATCATCTCCAAAAATTTCAATCTACATCTACTAATAACTAAAGGTACTCTAGCTACTTTACTTTTTACTTACGAACCTAAACCCAGTAAAAATAGCCCTCTTTTTACTCTAAAAATATTCCTCTCATCTACAATAAGTCTACTAAAAATGGAATCAAACAAATAAATAAAACACCCAAACGAATCTAAATCCTCCCCAAAACAATCCAAATAACTGGTGAGAAATAATCCAATCAACCATAAAAACTACTCTATCTTCCATTCCCAACTCAACAAAGCTAAAACATCATCAACAACAGCAACAACAAACCAACATAAACTACTTACATTTCCACCATAACCACAAAATCAAACACAGTTAAATCTCTAAAACATAGAAATCAAAAACACAGCTGATAGAGAGAGAAAGACCTGAAGAAGAAAAAATCTTTAAAGATTTTCACGATTTGAGCAATGATGGAATTCGTCTACGCGAAACATGGCTTCTCCCTCGATCCACAAATTACACTTTCGGTTCTCAACAAACGAAAATCAAATCTCATGGCAGTACAAAGAGAGATAAAGAAAGTGCAAGAAATCTAAAACCAGAATCTAGAATCTAGAGAGCAGAGTACACATGGGAACCGAGAGAGTGGGAGAAATTGTAGAGAAGAGTGATAATTTCAAACGAAATTATCGTCTATATGAAAGAGAATGGAGGACCCGAGAGGAGAGAGAGCACGAGGGAAAATTTGTAGAAAAGGGTGAGAGTGAGGGAGAGGGAGGGAAAGACAAGTTTTGTGAAATCTCTGACTTTAACTGTGCTTAGTGTAAAACAATCTTCACTTCGGTCATTTGATAAGCTTCATTTGTGTCCCCATAATCTTTGTCTAGGTTTTAAGTATAATAGTAAAAGTTGGTGATGTTGTGGTGTGTATGTATCCACCGACCGCGATCCGCCGATACTGTTGGAATTAGGGTAGCTAATCCCAATCCCTCGCCCAAAAATGATAAACGGAAACGCCAATTGAGAAATTAAACGAAATCAAAACACAAAGATTTACCCAAAAAAGGGAAGTGAAAAACCCTTACGGATAAAAAAATCACTCCCCGCGAACAATTCACTATAATCAAATAGATTACAAGCAATTTTTCCCGCTTCCTCAAGCTTTCTAATGGGCTCTCTCAAACTCTAGTTCTCTAGAATTAAACTCACAGAGATTACAACCAAAAGATATTTAACAAATAACATATGTCTCTCTTATATACTTAGGAGACTTATTACAAACAAAACAGATCTCGAGGTAAACTCAACGTCCCAAAACGAACTTACAAAACCAACCAACACGATTTTCGTTCGAACGAGATGAAAGTCGTTCGAACGACTTTGACGGAACTAAATTTTTAACCTTATAAACAAGCATCTCGTTTGAACAACTTCCAGTCAAAGTCGTTCAAAGCAACCTTATAAACAAGCATCTCCCACTTTAAATTTGAAATATGAGGTTTCCGTAACTTTACCCATCTTCAAAGTAACCATATTTGTAACTGTGTTAAACCGAACTCTTCACGCCAAAAAGCTACCGTACCACACAAAACCATGTGATAATGTTTTTTAACATTTTTCAACAACAACAAAATCAAAAACATCCCCTTGCAAACTTTCAAAGCCGCACCGTACTTATGCATTTGTAATCAATGATGCAATTAACCATTGTCATCTCGATGTCCAAGTAGCTTCGATATAACACCACAAAACTATAGCCATTTTCATGTCACTAACATACTCTGTTATTACAAGTGAGCACAACCATGTAAGCCGAACAAGAATCACTTCATAGTTATGAGCTACAACCGAGTCTTCTTTGAATACATAATATTCATTTTCAACGTCTCACAGCTCCTACTTCATGGGGAAACTCCGATCTCATATAAACAATGACATACATTAGCAAACAAATCATTAATGAGTTAGACATACCTCGATCTAAACTCATATCGCATTCCATAGCCAAAAAACACGTGTCCCAAGCCCGAAGTAACAACAAATGGTGTGCTACCAAATAACACTCCAACCAATCTCAACGTACCATGTCAGTAACAATTTTTGCTTCACATTATTCATATTTATACTATACCATATGCCAAAAATTAGTTAATCCATCAGTCAAACCCTTTATTAAGATAACCGTTCCCACGACTCTTCAATATCACCCATGCTAGAACTTGCATACGCAACTAGCATATCATTCATACTCTAAGAATGAACGATTCATGAGTTCTCAAAACTCATAACATTAAACAATGGTCTCTGTGGTGTTTTCTTGACCCATTAATGATATAAACATATCCAACATCGAGAACCATCATTTCGGTGTATATCTCAAACACGCATATGAGCTATCATTTATGAGCCTCCATTAGGCTTATTTTCGGATTGGATCAGATCGAAAATAGAGGGGGTCATAATTTTTTCAATTTTTTTCGGAACTATAAAATCTATTCCGATCCGATCCGATTTTTTTCGAAACTGTAAAAATAATTCCGAATTCAGAAATTTCTAAAATTTCAGAATTCCGACTATTTCAAAATCAAATATTCAAAATTTTGGAATAACAGAGTTCTCACTTCTCCAAGAATCAAATATTCAAAATCGAAGCTAGAGAAGAACTGAAGCCAAATATGAGATTTAACTTTTCTTCTTCGATGTGAATCAAAATTGAGGCAGCGGAGAATGAAGAATGGAGGCAGTGGAGATTTAACTTTAGAGTAGAGGATGTGGAGGCGGTAGAGATTTAACTTAAGAGTGGAGGGCAGTGAAGAATGGAGACAGTGAAAAATAGAGAATAAGAGGCGGTGGTGAATGCCCTAGGTTAAGAGTTTTAAGGTCTAATATTTTATGTTTCAATTTGAATTATTCGAAATTAAATCGAATTAGAGGGATATTCAAAATATTTTTTCAGAATAATCGGATCAGATGATTTTTGGAATAATCGGATCGGAAAAATACAACTAAAGTCTATTCGAATACACTTTCTATTATGTTTTATGTTAAAACAAAGACTTGTTATGTTTGAATAAAGGCACAATTCAGCCTATTTCTTTATACGTTTAAGGGCATATTTATCCTATTTTGTAACTAGAACTTGTAACCCTTATAAAAGGGGTAAGGCTAGGCAAGATTGGATGATGTTAGATCAATCAAAGTTATGGGAGAGAGACTTAGGGCTTGAGAGTAATTCCATTGTAATTAATTTTTATTAAGCAATTGAAGCTCTTAAAAGGATTTTCCCAACCAATTGGTGTGTTCTTCGTACAATTATTCATTTTAGGGTTTCTCTATTCGTATTGCGGATTAGTGTTACCCAAAAAAGAGAAATCACGCTGAGAGCAATAATAGTCAGTAAATTTGTGGGAGCATGATATAAGATTCAAACATAAAATGTCAAAAAAAGGACAAGCCGTAGTCCACTTCCCAGTGGAAGATCCAGACTGGGAAGAGCATGACTCTGAAGTAACAGAAGAACATGATGTTGAACAACCTGGCAAACCCTTTGAAGAAAGGGCCGAGTGGGTAATTATTAATGGATGGATATTACTTACATATGGATCGGTAGGACACCAACGAGTAAGAATCATTCTAATTACTCCATCGAACGATTGAATTGAAAAATCAATAAGACTCAATGCCACAAAATACGAGGCTATAATCTATGAATTAGATATGGCATTCGAGATCAGGGTAACCGAAATATCAGTATACACCAACTCGTTGCTAGCTTATAGTTCACCACTACTCTGAACAATATAAGAAGAATGAGAAAATGGTGGATTAGGTACAAAAGCTTACTTGGTGGTCGAATGAATGAGCAGATTCAAGAATACAACGCTCAAATACTTACCTCGCATAGAAAATCGACGCGTCGATTAACTAGCTTACTTGGCTGGTGCGTTAGGTGCAAAAACTAGATACACTACCAAAAAAATGACATTCTCGGACATAACACATTGAGATTTAGCGATACAAAATTCGTCGCTAGTTTGCGACGGTACAATTGCGTTAACAAAAATCAAGTCATTGTCGCTAATATATTTAGAAATGTATTTACATCTACAATGAAATTATTTTGCTACAAATGGTTTCACTGTCTGGTGCAAGAGACAGTTTGTCTTTACCTTTCCTATTTGTCGACAAAAAAAATAAAAATAAATCGCAATTTTTTATTTCTTCTCCCACAACTCCTCTTTTATCTCTCACGACTTCATACACTGGTGTCCCAACTATTTATTGTAACTTCATGCTTGAAGATTAGGTTTGAGATTATTTTCTAAGCAGCCTCCCATCACCACTTTTTAACTCACCAATAAGTTAAAATGTAACATGTAAGATAATCAAATAGACAGAGAAAATGGAAAGGGGGAGCAACGATGGAGTTTTGACAAAAAATGGAGGTTGGTGGTATAAGGACCTATCCTTCGACCTAGTCCAAACTCGAACTACCTCAATATCAGACTTACGCATTACACACGTGACATGTACAGTCAACATTGCTACCTAGGCCACGAACTGATAAAAAATGTGGATCGAGCACTACGACAAAATATGAACAAGTCAAATACACCTATCTCCTAAGAACTAAACAGTTACACATTCAACTACCACCTCATTATTCGGAAAACGTGCTTCTACACGATAACGAACTGCGGGTAAGGTCTATATAAAGAAAAAGTTTCAGAAAAGATAAAAACCAGAAAAATGAGAATTTATATACTTTAATTGAGGAATTTCTAGATTATAATCACCACAAAACTTCTTATTTTAAGATCAAACATTTATAGTTCAAGGGATCACTTGTAATAAGATATCAACCTCAAACAATAAAAGTTACAGTTATTAAACCCTCAACTCGAGGTCGTGGTTTTTTACCTATTCGAAAGTTTTCCACGCTAAATCACTTGTGTCATTTCTTGTATTACATTAATTTTTGTCACAGGTACATTTGGTGTAAAATCTAATTTCAAGCTATTTCGAGCTATGGAATTAGGCCATTACATGTAGAGAGTAGATCGTGAGGAGAAAAGTAATGAGGGGGTAGAATTCGTGAGAGAGAAAATAGGAGTTGTAGATGAAAGAAAGAATAAATTGCGTTTCAATTTCATTTTTTTAGTCGACAAATAGGAAAGACGATGACTAACCGCCTCTTACAGTAAAACTATTCGCGACGAAATTATTTTAATGTAGATGTAAATACATTTCTAAATATATTAGCGATAGTGACTTGATTTTTGTTGCCGCAATTGTATTGTCACAAACTAGCGATAAATTATTGATGTCGCTAAATCTCAAGGTGTTCTGTCCCTGAATGTCATTTTTTGTAATGGATGAAGGAATCGATGTGTTCTAGGTTAGACAAATGATAAAACTTGTGATAAACATACAAGTGTGTTGGACTGGGATTAATTCTTTGCAACCATTATTTTTATTGATTTCTTACAACACTTGAAGGGAACATGGAGCAAAAGCAAAACACGAGAGTCTTTTGGACCATTATATTAACCCCCCCCCCCCCCCCCCCCCCCGATAAAAGTACCATAACTTCATGATTAGAAGAGCCAGTATGTTTGTGGAGTATTAACTTTGGCAAGTTAAGTTTTTTTGTAAAACTCTTACTTTGTTACGTGTCATATTCATATTTATCTAAAACATTATTAATCACTACAAGAAAATTAGGAATTGACAGCATTAGAATAATGCTATTATAACCTACCATAGAATTTTCAAACGCTCTATTATGCGATGCTATCATTTTTACAATATTATTTTTCCAAACACCATTAAATAATAGCATTTGAGGAACGCTATCAATTTATTTTAAATGGCGTTTAGAGAATGTCATAATTGACTTTCTATAATGTTTTTTCCTCGCTGTTTTTTTTTTTTAACATAGCAAGTCTATAATGCTATGTTTTGTACCTACCATAACATTCAAAAAAAATCTTTATTTACATGACATAGCGGATAATAAATGTTATATATTATCTATTCCATAACATTTGTCTGAGGCTATTGTTGGATGTTACCATAACATTTTATAGAAAGTTATGATTTCTTGAATGTTAACATAACATCTTCAAATGTTATCTTTGCTCAACAAATTAGTTGTACAAAACAATTACAATGTTCAATAAACGCTATCATTAACTCTTCCTAAATTACAAAAATGAAATTAGCATTTCATCAAATAAATAAAGTCATATGCTTTACTGTAAAAAATACTATGATACAATAAAAGTTGATCTTATAATCATCATATACAAGTCTTCAACAAAAAAGAAGAAAGATAAAAGCATAAACTTCAATAATAATAAAAATCCTTTCTTATCAATGTACAAAGGCCAAACACGGTAGGAAGTCATTTTCAACTGCGAAGCTATCTCCATAAAAGGTACGAAAAATAGTGTAAGCAAATTAAATTATAAATACTAAAACAATCATACTATATCTAATCCAAAAATGAACACTAATTATGAATCTTACTATAATTTTTCCTATACAAATATCAGCTAACTAAGGGTTTAACTAAAAAAATTTGCCTTTTCTTTTGCCATAATGTCTATCTGAATGAAAAAATTTACCCACCAACTAACCCATTAAAGAGAAAACCTGACCCTATATAATTTATTCTCTTAAAGTTCCCGTTGGAGAACATGGCTTAATCTTCAGGAATATTCTTCAGTAATCTAGGAGTTATGTCAAGTAGATTATTTAGTATGATCTAACAATTTATACAGGGATTTAGATGTACTTATGGTTGTGCATGGCTAGTATAAATATGTAGCTCGGTATCTACTTTTAATACTCAATAATCATATACATCTTAAGTATACTAATATCCAAAACTCAATTATATTTGGAAATACTTGTAGCAGAACTTGATCTTAATTTTTAGTCTCTATTAGCTTTACTATAACATTTTATTGTAATCTAGGTATATTTCTCAGCTTGTTCTTTCTGAAAAGCAAGGGAAAACAACCTCATAACTTAAAGGAACTATTGGATTAAGGTTTATGGTGATGTTGTATCAAAGTGGAGGCTAACTAGAGGCAAGGGTTTTATCATCGTAAAGTTGTGGAGGTCCAAAGGGAGCAGTGTTAATGTACATCAAGTTCAAGGTTTACAGCGGTTATACATTATTTTCAGTCTAGTATGTTTTGTGCCATAGCAGAACATCTTAAGTCTATGCACTAGCAGATCGTCGCATTTTAAGTTTGAAGATTGAGTATTAGTTTGTTCACCGCCAAAGGAAATTAATCATTATTTGACTATAATTTTTATTTATATATGTTAGTGTTCCACATATAGTATTTTTGAGTTTTCAATTGCAATGACATTTTTAATGAATCTATAATATAAAGGTTATCTATTTCGTATTTATTTGCAGGTTCTTTTATATTGTAAATTTAATTTTTGAGCTATTTAATAGTAATATATATGAAAATATTTATTGGCGACGGTTGTTATCTATCGTTATATTATGTTGTTAAGACCATCACTCACGAAAAAATTGAAAGAGGAAGCGACGTGAAAATCTTTTAGTGACAGAGTTTACTGTCGCGGAATGTAAAAATTTGTCACGAGCTATGCTCGTCGTCAAATATGTAACATCTAGCAACGGGTTTGTTCGTCGCCAAACTTTTAGTGACCCCATTGTAGAGACCTGCCCCTCGAGCTAGAGAAAAAGTGAACTAGTACATTGTCAGGCTCACACAAAAGATATATAACATACATTATGTCAATATTGACACCTAGACCACGAACTGAGAAGGAACATGACTCGAGCACTCTAAACAGAATAGAACGAGTCAAAAGACATATGTCCCCACGAACTAACAATTATAAGAAAAACCTCTACTCTTCCTCCAATCTAGGAGAACGTGCTGACACACATGCACGAACTGAGGATGTAGTCTATAAAAGAGATAATAGATAGGAAAGTAAGATCAAGTTTTTAGGTAGCTAAAAAGACCTAAAATTGTATTCAATATTCATCAGACTTAAGCAATAAAAATTTTCTTACAAAATCCTTGAACTGAGATCGTGGTTTTCACCTATTCAGAGGTTTCCACGATAAAAACTTGTATCGATTTATATTTTTTGTCAAAGGTACATTTGGTGTAAGAGGCCATTTGAGCTACAAAATTAGGCCCTTACATTCACCATGAACGATAACAATCTGAAGGTCTTTGCTCGTCGCTAAAAGGCTTTTGTGATATGTAAAGACCATAGTGAAAAACCTTTTTTGTGGTAATATCTCAAGATCGAAGTAATATCGACCTCCAGCATCGATCGCGCCTCGGTCTGCGTAATCAATATTGGGGGCGAGGAAGGGGAGGAAAACGATTAGAGAAAGCCATTTCTAAAATATATAGGCCTAAAAAATAAACGCGATGGCGACTTCCGAGATAACTAAAAAAAAAGTAATTAAGAATTTAAAGCGTTATATAGTACTGAAGAATAAGCTATACAGGTGGTCGATTACTGGGCATTATCTGAAATGCCTCTCACAAAAGAATGTTGACGAAATGCTTAAAGAATTGCATGAAGGAATGTGCGGATATCATGTTGCAGGACGCTCTTTCGCAAATATGGCTATCACGTAAGAAGTAAACTGGCTAAAAATAAGAAAATAGGCTGAAGAATATTCAAGAAAGTGCAATACTTATCAAAGACATAGACATAAAATAAGAGCTCATGCATTGGAGTTACATGCAAGTAAGATATTTTGGCCATTCAAACGTTGGACCCTCAACCTGGTAGGAGAAATTTTAACATGCCGGGCAACAGAAAATTCATACTCGTAGCAACAAATTACTTTACAAAATGGTTCGAAGCGGACCCACTTTTTTAAATTAGAGAAGAAATCATTAAGTTCATATGGGAAAACATTATCACGAGGTTTGGCTACCTATATTTTATTCGAATTGAAAATGGGCCCCAGTTCATTAGCAAAAAGGTGGTCAGATTCCTGAACAAATACAACATCGTACATTCACCATCTAATCCATACTACCCACAAGGGAATGGACATGCCAAAATCACGGATAAAACCATAGTTGACGGTCTCAAGAAATTATTGGAGATAAAGAAGAAAGGTAATTGGACCAGGGAATTGTCACATGTATTATGGGCCTATAGAACAACATTGAGACAATCAACAGGATGTTATCTATTTCTACTAGCGTATGGCACCGAAGTCGTGATCCCAACAAAGTATCACCATCCAGTTATAGATCATGAGTTAACTGATGAAGAGAACGAATTCGAGCTAACATGCAATATGAATTGGATAGATGAGACAAAAGAATGAGTTGCAGAAAATTTAGGAAGATATCATAACATGATGGATAATTCGTATAACAAAATAGTAGGAAACTGAGAGTTCCAAATCAATGATTTAGTGCTCAGAGAAATTCCTAAGAATAGAAAGGAGTTGAATACCGGGAAACTGGCAAAAAATTGGGAATGACCATTTATAATAATAAGAAGTACTAGTTTAGGTTCGTATTACTTGATGACAGAGGAAGGAACTAGGATTATGAGACCTTGGAATACAAAGAGGTTGAAGAAATACTCTTGTTATCTCGATTGGTTCCTTATCTAAGTGACAAAATGTAATTTAGTATTCATCTTGTGCAGGTAATTTATTCCCAAAAGTGAGATTTAATCTCCAGTTGTATGTATATTATATTCTCATCAATGAAACTGTTCAAGTTTCCCCCACATTATTGTCTATTATAATAGATCTAACAAAT
This sequence comes from Kingdonia uniflora, assembly GCA_014058105.1. NCBI lineage: Eukaryota > Viridiplantae > Streptophyta > Magnoliopsida > Ranunculales > Circaeasteraceae > Kingdonia > Kingdonia uniflora. Next base: position 205,151 of record JACGCM010001802.1, read on the forward strand.
ACTCCAGCAGATATAAGCGATGACAAAAACTAGCTTCCATCTTTTGACAAGTCTACTATGCAATAACAATCAACCTACTTCTTATTTCTCTTAAACATACCAAAAGTCCATTTTTTTATCATACTAGAAGAATCAGCAGCAAGTTTAGAAGGCCTAAATACAACAACCTCTCTATCAGCTGCTGCTCGACTTCTGGTAACAAGACCCGCATGAAGGAAAAAAGTTTTGCAATGTTCTTCTTTAGGCTCTGAAGGAACGATCACAGCTCGAGAACAAGAAGGCATGTTTGGACGAATCAACTAATCATATCGAATTACATCCACGTCACAAACTACCCCAGCCTCGATCATGAAGTCGTGGATTCTATCACTATCTTTTCCAACCATCCTTATTTATCCACCATAGAATGTTATAACAGATTCCAACTGCCTTTCCTGAGGATCCCCATACACAAGTTTCTCGGTGTCAGGCTGCAATACATCTACCAATTGTGTATGAGCTTTCTTTAAGAGCTCATGGGATCTTTTCCTACTAATCTCTATAGCTTTCCTCGACAGTCTTTCATTCCCTAAATCGACTTCAAGCCTTAAATTAAGCTCGGTTGTATTTTCTAAAGCAGTTTGAGTAACTTTTAAATCATCCCTCAATACAGATCGATCCACCATAATTTTCTTCAACATATTAAAAATATATATTCTTTATACACCGCAATTCCTACACAAAATTGTTCTACATAAATAAACAAATACATTTACCAAGTTCATTTGATCATAGATAAATCATTGAGACACTGGCTCGAGTTGAGACATATTTAGCCTTAATGATGTACAGATTTATAGCTCTAGTCACCAAACGTTCGATGGTGGCAAGGTATGGGTACAATCCATTTTCTTCTAAAACTATAAGGTACACCTCCTTCAGAGCTCTCTCACTATACATTTTGGTCTCAAGAAATAAGGTCAACATCATAAGGTCTTTAGTATGGGATGGAGTATTCTCCCTAATACCACCAGGAAGAAAAGGCTAAATTTTAATATACCTACCTCTACTTTTTTTAGTAATTTTGTCCCGTTCAATTTTAACTTTAACCCAACCGAGCTATGCATCGGATAAATTTTTCCAATAAGCATCACTAAGAGCTTTATATTCTCTTACCTGACCCTCGGTCTGTGCAATGACATGGTTGGCTGCGACCAATGAGTTTTTTGTCCTAGAAAGTTCTTTCCTCAAAGTATAAACCATCAACTATCAACCTTAATTCGGGAACATCCTATACGTAAGAGTCTTATATCAATTAAGGAATAGAATAAACCAACCCATCCAAAAAGAATAACATTCAAACGTTTACAACAAGAAGGAAAAAAAACTAATATCGACCTAATCCAAAATAGTATCAAAACAACTTGATTAGGCTATCTTGTCTTAAACATTCGCCTCACGAGCTTGATTCTGCTGTAAAGGGTACATTCCCATCAAGGCCAGAAACAATCTTCAACCCTTCTCGAACATGATCAACGTTCTCTTTTGCCTCTTCAAAAGCTGGCCCAACGACATCATCAAACCAGCGCTCGGACAAAGCAATGATATCAGATGGGGAGTAGCCATCTTCTTGAAGCCATTGTGCAAAAATGTCTTGAAACATTGCTAACCTGCTTGATGTTCCAAACATAACCTTTACCAAGCTTTGTAACAATCTGCTGGTACTATGCCTTCAGCTCAGGCTTCTCCGAAGCAGACCTGCCTCTCTCATCAGCCAACTCCTTCTCCAGGTCAAAGATCTTATACTGCATCTTTTCTTCCTTCTCGCAAGAAAGTAAAGCCTGAGCACATAAATTCTCCATGGTAGACATATCATTTTAAAAATCTTCCACGCCCAGCACGATTCCACTCAGCACATGGGTGATTTGAAATAGATAACATATTGTGAATACGATTCATCATAGAATGAATAAAAAAATAATAATGACAAATACCTTCTGGACATCTGCCTCGACTAAAGCCTTCAAGCTCGACCCAACGGAGACCACGAGCTTGAGGAAGTTTGCCTCAATACCTTTCAAATCCATAACCCCCTAGATCTTCAAAACTTTAGGAGATTCAACAATGACGACCTCCAGAGGATTGACCTTATTAGAAAAAGGAGGGAGGCCATGACCCAACTTCATCTTCTTCAAATTACTCTCAGCCTCGTCGTTGGCAATAACAACAAATTTCAAGTTATGCGCCTTAGTAGGATTCTTTTTCGCAAGCTTACGACGACCAGAAGCATTAGATCTGGAAGTCGTACTGGTGCGTTAAAAGAAATAGCCTTCACAAGAGCCATCACTGGGATACTCAACCCAGTGTCCAGAGAATTAGACGTAACAGGAACATAAGTAGCGGAGCTCGAACCAGCTTTACCTTGAGCATCGATCATTTTCCTTTTGGATTGAGCTTTCTAAACTTTGAGCGACTTACTATTCAATCTTTTGTTTCTATTAATACCAAGTTCGTCAAGAACTTCTTGAAGTTCAAACTCCTCTCGGGCAACTACATCAAAGAAGTAATCTTCCCTAGTAACATTGCACCTAGGATTGGCAATAACAACAATAGCAAAAGAAGAACACTACATCATATACAGAGGAACAAATCAAAAATACAATTCGAGAAAGTGCATCTGCTTATTTTCCTTAAGCGACCTATATGTTAGACCCAGGACGTCCTTATCAGCTCTCTGTATATACTCGCCCTTAATCAAAACCAAGTTGTCATTCCACACTTTGCCAGTATAATCCAGATCAAGAAATTGAGGTCGAGGATAAACAGTAGAAAAATAAGCACTTCCAGTGGCGCTAAAGTACTTTCCATTATACATTTTAAAAACATCTTTGGAAGTCAGGCGCCTCTCCCTGCCCTCACTAATCCACTTCGAGTTCAATGTTTCACAAACACTTAACACTTTGTATGCATTCCCATTTAACTGGGCATGATAAACCTTGATTTCATTCATAATACATTTTGCAAAATTTCTCAAAGGCACACTTAAACCATAATCGAACTGGGCCAAGTAACAAAGAATATCCATCTTCTAAATCATCAGATTCATCCCCATCAAAATATTTTAGGGAAATCTCATATACAATACTATTAGCGATTCTCTCAACTTCTAGATCTAAAATAAGGTAATATGAAGAATCACCTTCCTCATCAAATTATTCCCTATACATTTTCCCTCCGCGTTCCATTAAACCACCGCATACACCCTTCAAACTACCCTTAAACCTACAAAATTCCTTCATCACATCTGCCCCCTCAATGTAATTATGAAACATATATGGGAGAACGACATCATCACCTCGATCTTCATTTAGCCTTAAATAATCTTCATCAACAAGAACAAAATTATTATCAGGTATGCTAATTGGAACGACCTCATCTCCATGAGAGTTTACCTTTCCAACATTTATATTACCCTTACTCTCAAATCACGCCTAATTTTGCATCTATGATTTCATAATGAAATAACATATTCTGCAGTACTAATTAAGGATTCTAATTCAAAATCCAAACAAAAATAATGAAGGGACAACAACAATAGTTACTAAATTATTTTTAACACATACTTTCGACTCTGTTAAATTAGAGAATAATAGAAAGCATAATATGTGAAAAGAAGAACCACTAACCTTCTATACCATAAAAGGAATCAAAAACAAGAACAGATTCCTTCTTCACAAAACGCTCCAGTGGAAGTTCAATTTGATTTGCCAGAATCTCCTTTGCGAAAAACACAGTCCACCTCTCTTTATTTTTAGATACAGAAAATTCTTTCTCTCTAGAAAAGCATTTCTCTGGTTTGGTAAAAAAATTTAAAGAAGAAAGAAGAAAGATGTTTATAGCCTCATTCGATAACTGCTGACATTTACTGGGGTACGTGTCAGCCGTCCCCAGTTTTTCAACTGAGGAGTCTTTTCTCCTCCTCTAATCAAACAACTCACCCCTCTTGGGGCTCTAAAAAAATATGCATCCACTTAGGGTTTGCTATATCTTTATCTCTTATGAGTAATTAGGGATTGAGTTGAGCAAATTGAGGAGTATGAGCCATGATTGATCTGAGTGTGAACGATTTCTGCGATTCATTTTCGATCTAGGTCAATTCTCATCGATCAAAAGATGGGATTCTCCATCCATGGTCGGAGGCCATGGCCACCAAGTTAATAGAAGACGTGGTAATGGAAGCCGATCATCTTCAAGAATCAAAATGGTGAATGTCCGACTTCTTGAACTGTTGTCTTCGACAAAAAATCCAAATTTTGAAGATGAGGCTACTAGATTGATAAAATTCCCCAAAGAAAATGAGGAGTTGAATATATCTAAAGCTAGTCCAAACAATTATTCTCCGATGGTCTCATTGGAGAATGCCATTGGCGATGAAACACGATCTCTAGACCATGAACATGAAGATGATGATGCCAATACTCAAAGTATCAATGAAATGGATTACAAAATGTTTGAATTGACACTTTGGGAAAAGCTTAGGGAGATTCAGAAGTCAAAATCAGTTGAGGGATTAATAGGGATTGAAGCTCAAGAAACTCCAGCGAGTAATTTTAATGAAGATGGCTCTCCAATTAAAGCTATTATTCACGATGGTAATGGTATAACTGTGAGTGCAATTGAAGAGTTAATCGCAAGGGAACCTGTAATTGCCAAGGAAGGAGATGGTCATGGTCAGGTTAGTGGCTCTAATGTTGAGGAATTTCTGGCTCTTCCTTCTACCAATAAAACTTCTGAGAACGATTTAGAGATGAGTACTCCAGATGATAATTCTTCCAAGCCTAGTTGGACTCAGATGTTGGGTACCCCATCTACAACAAGAGGTAAAGCTAAGTTAATTTACACTCCGCCCATTTTAATTGGAGGAATTTGTACTGCTAAGATAAATTCTAGCAACTTTGAGGATAACATTAAGAACAGTGAATCGATTATTGTGTAAAATTTCATTGGTAAAATACTTCCTTACACATACCTCAAAGACTCTCTCTCTAAAGTTTGGGGACTCAAGAGTGACTTTGAGATGACTTTACTTTTTCAGATTTGGGAATGATGAGGACAGAGAAAGAGTTTTGGAAATGGGTTCTTTCCATTACAAGTAGAAAGTTTATTATTAGGCCATGGAGGCCTTTAATTGAGTTTGAACCTACCGAGGTCTTTTCTATTCCGATATGGGTGATACTGAAAGATGTACCAGATTAGTTTATGAATGCTGAAGGAATTGGATTGATTGCAAGTATAGTTGGGAAACCTTTGTGTCTTGATAGAGCAAGTGAAGAGAGGAAACATAAATCTTTTATTAGAGTTTGTATTGAGGTTGAGGTGAGTAGCCTCTTACCTAGATCTTTGCCCTTGCTTATTGACGAAAAGTTTACCATCAATGTAATTGTTGAGTACAATTAGTTACCAGTTAAGTGCATTGATTGTAATGTCTTTGGTCATAGCCCTGTGACATGGCCCATTAAGGCAGCTAAGTTGCAAGCTAAAAAGGCAAAGGATGAGGAAAAAAAATTGAGGCTAAGTAAGCTTATAACAAAGAAGGCTTTCAAGTTGGTACCAGGAAGAGTATGATCTCCAATCAAAAAGGCAAAGGACTTGAGAAGAAAGATGGTTGGGAATACCCTAAATACACTGCAAAGAAAAGTATTAGTACTAACAATGTTGGTATTACTGCTTTTATTTCGGTTGACCTTACTGAGGAGATTAAAGAGATGAATGCAAACCCTCCTATTAACAACATCAAGCAAGGGGATTTGGCTAGATCTGTTAGCTTTAATAAGTTGACTTCATGCTCTAATTCGACTAGAGCATGTTCTGGACCTAATGAGAAGGCCAAGAAAGCTAAAACTCTAGAGAGACAAAAGGCTAAGGAGGCTATGGAGGAAGAGAAGAAAGATAAACTTGTAAAATACATGGCTATTTTCTTTCCCACTTAGTTATTTGGGCATTTTTTATTTTTACTCATGGGTATTTATGTTGCGTTGTTCGTTTCGTTGTCCATAAGGGGTTGTTGGTGTTATTAATTTAGTTGGTAGTCCTGGTGGCTTGTCGCCCAGGTGTTAGGCTCTTCCCCCCTCCCAGTTTGTTATGTTAGAGGTTTGGGGTAGTTATCCCCATCTAGTACTAGTTCCTATTTTACTTTATTTTATAGGGGGGTCCTTCCAACCCCAGCTTACCTTCAAAAAAAAAAAAAACTCACCCCTCTTGGAAAATTGTACCCCTCTTATCATTACTCCCATTCAAAATTTTCAAATAAGACAAATTTATCTCTCTCCTACTCATTTTTTATTCAGAATATCTCACTTCGATAGCGGTCCTAACTAACTCGTCATCCAACTCACAAAGAAAATTGTACTGCCTATCCAACTATTTTTCCCTAATTGCTAATCGTCTTCTCTTGCTCCTCGATCTTTTCCTAACCACCCTTATTTTCTTTTCTACCAACTGATATCGAGTACTAAAATATTAAAACTTTTGCAAGCAAGAATCTAATAAAAGATCGCTAGTCCTACCCAGATTCCCTAATTCGATCAGATAACAATTCTTATCATAACTAAGAGGTCTATCAATTCTCAACCCTTTAAAGACATCTTTATCGAAGCCATTCTCTCTACAATATTCTTCACATCTAGCCAGCCATCAACAAGGAAAAAGATAAAAGCTATTTATAGATACTTCGATGACAAAAACAAGGAAAACTAATTTTCAAATTTCAAAATACTGTAACAAATTACCTAGAAAAGGAGGAACAAAAACATGAACGAATAATAAAAATGAACGATGCAGCAGTTCAAATATTAAAAAATAATTACATTTAAAACACGTAAGATGCTCAACGACACCACATAGAATAATCTCACCCCCAACAATTTTCTCCTCTTTATCAACTATCTCATAAAGGACTATCTCCTTGACAACAATCTCTCGAGCTGCAGGCTCAGTAATCATATCTCGAAAAATATCATACCAAAAATGACAATCGACCTCAATTTCCTTCTCTGCAACGCTCAAACCTTCCAATTGCACAACAAACCTTAAAATTTCAGCGTCATAAGGAAGCAAACCGAAAATCCTTTCACGATTTCAACAATTTTGAAACTCCTTTTAGCAGCATGGCGAATCCTTTGAGAAGGAGTCTAACCATGATTAAATACAATAGCAAAAGAACAACCAGCCCTCTATTTATAGGAAACAAATAACATATATGAAAGAATCACAAATATTACGAGATAAACCAAATCAAAGATAAATTTTGATAGATGGCATATTTATCTACAATACATATTACAATTTGAAATATTTATCAAACAAAAAACCAAATCAGTTTGACCAAAAAATAATTTTATTAGTCCAAAATAAATATATAATAAAAATAAAATAAAATACAGAGTCTTAATTACACTCGTGCCTTCAGTTGAGAGAGGGCGATTGTAGGGATCTTTATCTCGAGCTACTCCCACAACGAACTATCAAGATGTCAGGCTCACGCAAAAATAGAAGGACGCACATCTTAACAATATTGATACACGTCCCACGAACTAGTATATGACTAGGCTCGAACCTTCAGTGAACGAGGAAGATTAAGTTAAGGACATCTGTCCCACGAATTGACAGATACAGAAACGACCTCCGCAAGTTTCATCACATTTTTCATTAATCATGGAGAACGTACTTCTGCCCACGAACTAGGCATACTATCTATAAATAGGGCATGGATGATAGATAACAGAGATAAGTTTTTTTGGAAATACAAGATACTCAATCGATCTTATTCCAGAATCCAGAATATCAACTGTTGTAACTTGTAATCTCCAAGCAATAAAGAAACTCTTTCAAGTCATTGAGCCGAGGTCATGGGTTTTACCTATTTAGAGGTTTCCACGTTAAATTCGTGCCACTTTCAATTACTTGATTATAATTGTTTATGTTCTAGATACATTTGGTGTAAGATCATGTCCAGCAGGGTGAGAGTTTGAGTTGGGTTTGCAAACCCAAATTCAAACTCAAACTCAAACTCATACTTTGAGCCTCCTAGTAGTGAAAAATAGGTGTAAGTTCTCCTACGTGGCACTGTCAGAATTCAACCGAGTGTGAGGAACTCACACAAAAAAAAAATGAGTTTGGCGGTGTTTGGATTACCGTACGGTGTTCCTTTTATCTCCCGAATTTTCTGGGCGGTAAAAGGAACACCGCCCGGTAATTCAAGCTTCACCAAACTCAATTATTTCTCTCATCACTCCCTAGCTACTTCGTCTCCCCCAAAACCAATTATAGAGCATAGAGGGGAACCTCTACGCTCTCCCCAAATGGCAAACTCTGGCACCAGTAGTAATAACTCTACACCGTCGACCCCATCCTCCCATAACCCACCTTCAACACCATTCGCTCAATACCCATCATCACAATTTACTCAATATCTCTACCACACCCATCGCAATTCCAACCTCAATTCCAATCGCAAACCCCACTTCCGTTTACCATGTCGCAAGGGGATCCCAGTTATGGACAATATCAAAAATCATTTATACTATCTCAGCTACAACCTCAGGCATTTAGTCTGTACTATCAACCCTATCCGCTCACTCAACCTTAAGGCTTTCAACCTCCAAATTACTTTTAGAACTACCTATTCCATGCTAAATCTACTCAGCACAGTCAAAATAACGCAAATGCGTCAATACTTGTTGAAGCGGCGGTGCCCCATAAAGAAAAAGGTAAAGGAAGAAAGAAAAGAACATTTGCAAAACAAAGACAAAGCGTGCAAGTGCCATAAGATGCTGAGTTTTTGGATGATAGGAATGATGCTAGATTGTATTGGATGGAAGTAGACTTCACGTGTTTTACAAGGGCGTGGATAACAGCTTCGTCCAGACTACGGGCCGCACAAAGGGTTTTACTTTCTATCAAAAGGTCAACATTACCTTTAACAACGACCCTGAGTGCCTCACAAGACAATCAAGTGGGTTAACCAAATCTCAGTGGTATGCCCTTAATGCACAATGTGTGGCGTACAAGGGAATAGTTGCCCAATAACGTTTTAGGCACGACAGCGGGAAAACTGAAGAAGATCGGGTACGTTCTAATTTCCTTTATCTCAATTTCCTTTATTTCTCGCGGATATACACATTATTTATTTGTATTAGGTAATTTTGTGAATTGTAGGAAAACGATGCATACAAGATCTATTAAGGCTTGAATGGCGGCAATGACTTCAAATACCGTGAAGCGTATAAGATTTTGACGCGAGAACCGTGATGGGCCAACTTAAGGGATGATGGGTTGAACCATGCGGGGAATATACCTAGAAATGTAGTCAGGAGAACATCAGATAATTCTTCTCCGGGGATCTCGGTCAGATCAAACACTCTATCGGATGACCCCGATGGCCCACCTACACCTCAATCTGTGGGCTAAAATTTTGAATTAGATGGTTCGTTATATGAGGCTGGAAGCAGGCCCATCGGCCAAAAACTTTTTTGAAAGAACCTTACAACACAAAAGGCATTAGATGGTGTCTCAGGAGCTGGTAACGGTATCCAAACAATGCTGGATGAAATACGATTAGAGAAGAAATAAGCAAAAAAAGAAAGGGAAAGAAGAATAGTGGAAGCAAATCAACAATGGCAAGCCAAAATAGATTTAGAACAGGCAAGAGAAGATCGCAAAATCATGCAGAAAGACCTGATTAATCTTTTTGGACCTCAATTGTAATACTATCTGCAAAGGCAAGCTAAGGTCATGGAACGTCTGGCCAAGAGGGGCGGACTAGGTTCTTAAAGTGGTGATGTAATATAATTTAACTTTGCTATAGATAGAAGTTTTCTTTCCAATAATGTAGTTTGCCTTCCAATAATATAATCATTTGAATAATGTACTTTGCTATTGAGGATATAATCATATTTTTGAAATGTTTATTTCTGATAATATTGTGTTAAAACATATACAAGATTAATACAATATCAAAAACTTGTTTAATAAACTTGTACGACAAGAAACATTAAATTACATGAAGAACACTCAGATAATACAAGAAATGGAGTACTAGGTTTGAAGATTTCCTTTCACACCCCAAAAATGCTCAATTAGATCATCCTTTAGATCAAAGTGCAGTTCTCGACTTCGAATGCGGTTCATTTTTGATATAAGAGATTCTTTTGTTCTGCGTTCACATATAATATTGAACTGCTCGCCTTCGATGGTTGAGGGATCGGCCGGATTGTAGTCTAAGTATGATGGGAATGAACCTCGTTCTGTTTCGACGATCATATTGTGCATTATCACGCACGCCTTCATGATATTGTTCAAAACCTCGAGTTTCCACAATTTAACTGGATTTTTTACAATATTGAACCGAGATTGTAAAATCCTAAACACCCGTTCTACGCCTTTTCGACAACTTTCTTGTTGTTGAGCAAAAAAAATTTGTTTCGCTGTAACCGGATTGAATATGGTTTGGACAAGTGTTTCCCATTTGGGGTATATGTCATCTGCTAGGTAATACCCCATATCATAAGCTTTTCTGACAATTGTATAATTGCAAGGCGGGGAGATACCATCGGCCAAGTCGGTGAAAAGATGTGATTATTACAGGACATTGATATCATTGTTAGACCCTGGTAACTCAAAAAAAACATGCTACATCCAAAGGTCGTGTGAAGCTACCGCTTCAAGAATCAGTGTTACCTTCGGGTAATGACCTGTAAATTGACTGTGCCAAGCTATGAGACAATTTTTCTATATCCAATGCATGCAATCAAGGCTTCCTAACATGCCGAGAAATTCCTGTGACTCTCTGATCGCTTTTAACCTTTCGATGTCGGCCGCGTTTGTTGCCCGAAGATATTCCTTGCCAAAAATTTGAATAACCGCAACACAAAAACTTTCTACACATAACAAGGTTGTGCTTTCTTCTATTTGGATATACTCGTCAAAAAGATCTGCCGCAACACCGTAGCTTAGGAAACGTAGTGCTGCGACTACCTTTTAGTATGGTGATAAGCCCATAGTACCAACGTTGCTAGGTTTTTGTACAAAGTAATGATCATGTGCAACGACTGCATCGAATATACGCATAAACATGTCTTTACTTATACGAAAACGTTGCCAAAATTCCCATGGCTCATATGTGCAATTTGGCTTGAAGTAGTCCCGTATAATGCTGTAATGCCCCAATGGGTGATCTCGCTTCTTTCTTTTACCCTTACGGTCCATGACACTCCCGCTGTGACTTGAAGTTACATCATGTACTATTAGGTTTGTTATAATTTGGTGTATAACGTAAATTGCCGCTGCATAATCAAAAATAAGATCGTCAGAGGAGGAGGACGATATACGCAGATGATGAATTGAATGATAAAGAAGACATTTGAGGCTGTGGAGTTGAGAGAAGGGTGTAATACCAGATGGGGAAAAAAATTTCAATTGAAGAGAGAAGTGTAAAAAGGCAAAGAAAGAGATATGGGTCGAAGAAAATCAGGGATTTGGCGGTGAAAAGAACACCGCGCAGTGTTCCTTTTACCGCGCGGTAAAAGGAACACCGCCAATTGGTCTAAAACCCTAGAAACATGACAACTGGTTCGAACGGCACCCAAGCTGGTTCGAACGAAAGTCATTTATTGGGCAAAATTCCAAGGGATGTATTTTTGGTTGTTAGAACGAAATAGGGAGTCGTTCGAACGAATTGGGTTTCTTGGGCCAAATTCCAGAGAGTTGGAAAAGGGTCGTTCGAATGACTCTCAACCTCGTTCGAACGACTTTACTATATGTTGGCTAGTTTTGGATCACAACGACTACTTTTTCTGGTGAGTCTTTCACAACGACTAGTTTTGGATCACAACGGCTACTTTTTGCTTTATATATATATTTGTTGAAGATGCTCTAATAACACTCCTCTGCTTGAACTCAACAATGCCGAGTTGTTTTCGCTCTAATACATAATTCTTTGGTGGTATTTGGCTAGAATAAAGACTGCGCCCTGGCTGCGTCCTGGCAGTATTTTGTTGATAATCTACCTCTCCGACAACTCAACTTCAATCAGTTATGGAATAGAATTCATGTCCAATTCAGGATGCATACAGAACTTCGATACCCTCCTGAAGATTTATACAATAGGTGAAATGTTATTAAGGCTAAGTGTGATGAGTTTCATGAGATAAAAATGAGTATTGATATATGGGTTAGAGGTGTTCCACTAACCTATATTCTCCGCGAAGCCAAAGATGAATGGTATGACAAATACAACCAGCATTTCCCGTTCGAGACTCCATACGATATTTTTTACCGGAACTATGTCCCGCCTGATCCTTCTTTAAATTATCAGCTATAAAACTATGGACGGGATCCGCTCCCCCTTACTGAATGGTCCGAGTTTATCCTTGCATCAGACGTGAATGATGAATTAAATTTAATTGTACTTGCTTTGAGTAATATTTCGTGCGTATAACTACTATTTCAAAAATTGTAATTGCATTTATATTTAAATTCAAGACTCAAAATAAATTGATTAATATTGATTCATATAAAGAAATGTGACATCCAAAACTGATGTTTACAATAAAAGATTACGCCTACAAAAACATCAAAAACACTTATATCTACTGAGACGGGCCACTACGGCTACTACCGCCTTTCCTGTTTTGCAGACTAGATCCACGCTGCCTCGTCCTCACGCCATCTCCAGGTGGTAGCGGCACCACCCGTATGTCACGCCCCCTCCTCAGTTGTAGGTCCTGAACGAGACAAAGAAAATTTATAAATATTTTGACAAAATAAATATGACATTAAGAAAAAAAAAACATAAATAAATTACTTACATGCGCATGTAGCTGGTCGTCTACACTGTCCAAGTGCCTCCTCAAAGTAGTATTTTCATCAGTCAACTCCTACAGCCTCTAGGCGTCCCGCGCAGACTCTGTAAGGGTGAGTCGCTGTATATCATGAGTCAGGTGCCACAACTCTTTTACGTCATAGGAGGGAGACATCTCTGGCGGGTCCCTCAAGCGGTGGATGGGGAAAAACTCACACTTCCCTGTCCACTCCATGCGCCACCCCCGGGTCTAGTCCCTCGGGCTCGTCAGGCAAACTGAAGTCTTAGGACAAGCTATGAACCGACGCTGACATCACCACCACGGGTGTAATACCAGCTCTGAGTGCAGAGGGTCAGAACAGATCTATATTCCCCATCCTCTGGGAATCTGCCAACAAGGTGCCTACCTCTGCAGTTTGGTTAGCCCAATATGATATTTAAGTCTCTCTCTCCCCCCTTATCACAAACTGCTTACAGTCAACGAAGCCGGTCTGTCTCATCGCTTATAAATCAGCTGGACTAAGATATGGCGACATGTTAAGCGAAGGATCCAAATGAATACCCGCAGTGCCAGTCAATTGCCTACAATATCTATCCCCCAAGTAATACTCACAGTTTGCATTTGGGACTTGAAGTGGTATCCTAGTACGGGACAAGAGCGCCACAGCCCATACATCATCTAACTCAGACATTACAGATTCCAACCAAGGTCGTTAGGTGATCGTCTCAATAGTCTGGTGGTCAATATGATATTAAATTGCCTGCCTGGTCATTTGTTTTTTTTCCTATTCCCCTTCTCCCATGCTCTGAGACGCAGATAGGCCAAGTACTTAACATCTTCCTTGACAAATAGGTTAGTCAACCCCACAATACTCGTAGAACCAATACTACATTTCAGAACAACATAAAAAATAATTAAAAACTATATTTAAGACGTTTATTGAAAGTTATTTGATTTGTAAAAGGAAAAAGTGTTAGTATACTGTCAGAAGTTGGGCAAATCCAGTGATGGCACCCCCGGTTATGACTGCGGTATCCAAACCATGGTACAGGGAAACAAGAATAGCAGAACCCCAATCATATTGGGAAGCCTCGTCTAATCGGCCACGACCGCGAGATATCCAAGCGGGACGGTGCCGCTGGCCGTTTAGAACCACAAATGTCTCATCATGAAAAAGATAAAAGTACGAGCAATAGTAATATCATCCTCCCGATCAAATGCGATGGTCAAGTACGTCCTCAAATGTGAAATGTTGACGTTCCTACTTTTTATATGGCTGAAATCAATGTTGGGGAACAATTGCCTCGCATTGAATAAAACACTCCATGCGTCGTCATACAACACCTGTGTCGAATATCGACTGATTGACAATGATGTCAGCATCTGGAAATCGAGAGAAGTGACCCCTATCTCCGCATACGGGAATAGAAACGTGTGCGTGGTCGGCCACCAACGCTATGTAAGCGCCTGAATTAGCCGATTATTTGAATTGCCCAAGCGTATATCCATAAACTACTCAAATATATTTACCACAACATCCCTTACAGGTGAAATTATAGAAATCTCCTTCCACACTTTGATCACCATATTGAATGTGCTGTGCACACGCATCGAATCCCGATTTTGTTCATTGAAGCATTTTTTCAAATACTTGATTTATGAAAATAACAAATTTACAATTACACTAAAACTTACCGTGAGTTCTTTGCCAGTGTAATAGATATGAGTGACGCCGTATGAAAGTTGGGTAATAAATCTCTGCGGGTAGTTTTCTTCGGGTGGGTTGGTATAGGTTGTTGGACATCTTCAAATTTTACTCGTTTTTTTTTTTCCTTCCGGACCTCGACCGAGTTACGGCTCGCTGTGGATCTCTTGTCACTCTAAACCCAAATAATGTACTGGGGTGTGGGTCATCTTTTGGCATTTGCATTGTGTTTTGAAATAAATTGAATTTTTTTTGAGGTATACCTTTGAGTTTAGAGAGAGAGGAGGAAACAATGTTTAAACTCGAGTTGTGTTTGATTTTGGGGTAACAGTGCTTTGATCTCTTCAAAACACCACTCGGTGTTTTGATCTCTTCAAAATAAAATAAAATAAAATAAAATTACTCACACTGGCTGTTGGGAGAGGTCGGGTGTGGGTTAGGTTTTTTGTGGGCCCCCTGTCAGAGCCCACACCCAAAGTGCAACTGGCTGCTAGAGATGCTCTAAGAGACTAATTCGAGCTACGAATTTAAGCCCTTTGCAAGGGGTCACCATATGACCCTAGGTAATGATAACCTGGAGTACCAAATCATGGCTCAAGTTCTTTATTCCAATGACGCATCAGTTGGCTTTTGCGCAATCTCACCCAAATGGAGCCGAAGCTTCTTAACAGAAGCTGTAACCTCTCGTCATAGGACTCACGAGTCACGACTGAAGCTATCCGACTAGAGTGGAGCTCCACCTAGCCGATCTTATTCCAAGTACAGCAGCAGATACTCCAACAATTATTGACGGGGCCAAGAATGCCTGTTTGTTCGTTTGGAACACCAACAAGGCCTATTCGCAACACCGAAATTGAAGGATTATGAGAAACAGAAAGAGAGAGAGAGAGAGAGAGAGAGAGAGGTGATTTGATGAAGCAACAACTTCTATGAGAGAGAGAGGGGATTTCTGAGATGAATTTCTCGGATGATAATTTAAAAGGTTTCATCTTGGCTCTGTTATCAAGTGGGTTTGTTGGAGCAAGTTTTATCATTAAAAAGAAGGGTCTAAGACGTGCTGCTGCTGCTTCTGGGATCCGAGCAGGTTTAATTTATTTTTCTTGCTTGATTTGATTAGTTTTAACATGTTCTGAAATTCGTTTTTTTTTTCGGATAGGAGTTGGTGGCTACTCTTATCTTCTTGAACCTCTATGGTGGGCAGGCATGATTACAAGTAAGTAATATGCATCTTTCTTTATGTTCTAAAGCAATATATACATTGAGCTTGTTTGGTGAAGTGTTTATATATTGGGATATGAATGGGTACAGTTTATGTGGTACTTGAATTATTTCTTACGATTAGAAATCTGGAAGTTGGGACGTAGGGGGTGTTTGTTTTTTAAGTGCTTAATTCTGAACACAGTGCTGAATGCTGACTGCTGAATGATTTGAGGTGTTGACTGCTTAATGATTTGAAGTACTGAATGCTATAGTGTTTTATTTTCAGAAAGTGCTGAATGTTAATAAATGACTTAAATACCATTGTTATAAAAATAAAACAAGTTGTAACATTACTCTCTAAACGAAATAACTTGAATTAATACTACTATTACCGCCGCCACCACCACCACCACCATCACACATACATATATCTAAATCTAAATAATTTTCACAATACAGTAAAACCCCACTACAGTAATGTCGTGGGGATTAACCCTAGAGTATTACTAGAGAGGAGTTCTTACTATAAAAATGTGGGCCAAGCTTATTAAATTTGCTTATGATAAAGAATTTTAAAAAAATTATAAAATCATAAGGAATTGAGGAAAGAAGTCTCTTCAAACATGACAAAGGATTGGCAAGGAAAGTAAGTTGGTCAAAACAGCTTACTAGTTTTGGCTTATTGGCAAATGCTTACTGGCTAGTAAGACAAAAAAGAAACACCACATGAAGTGCTTAATACCCCTATTAAGCACTTCAATAAGCAGTAAGCCAAAAAACAAACACCCTCCGTAGTATTGTTATGGTATTAATCATAGAAGAAGATAGTAGGTATTAGATGTGTTTTTTTCAAGATCAAGTTTCCATTTCATAATAACAAAAACAATTATTATATTGAAACTAGACAACTGGTTCTTGACGGAGAAATTATAGTTCGTTGTAATCTGTTAAAGTATGATTACTAGTGAAGTCCAAATAGGTGTTAAATGACTTGAAGTGGGAATGCAAAGGAAGGAGTAGAAGGTGAAGTGACACTGGTTTGGAAAATATAAGAGCATATAGATTTTCTTGTCTTAGTTTTAGGCGAGGGTGAGAGAAAATGAAAGGGGAATGATAGAAGATTGACTAGATGAAGAATGGTGTATTAAAACGATCGGAGTTCCTTGGTTATGAGATGAAGAATGGGGAGGGGAGATGAGGAAGAAGAAAAAATAAGGAATTGTTAGGAGTAACTATCATTAATAACTTTAACATGGGTACGACACAAGGATGGCTTTAAGTGTCATATTCACTTCCACATCTCGGCATGATTGGAAAATAATTAGATTATATTAGAGTATGTTTTGAATGTTATACATAGCCGCATAGGAAACTGCTCATTAGAATTAAACCTTTATTTGGTTTAAATCCATTGGGCATACTAGTTTTCCACTGCAGTTTAATCTACGAACGCGAAAACTTAATTCGTATTTGATTTACACTAAGTTTGAACTAGATCTCAACTAAAGTTTAATAAGAGGAAAACTCAACTCTTTTCATAAACAAATCAACTCTTTTCATAAACAAATCAACTTTACTAACTTTCTGAAGAATAAATAACCTAGACCTCCCCTTTTATAAAACACATGGGGGATTAAAATTAGCAATCCTAATTCTAATCTAAATAGAATTCTACTAAAATTAGGAAAACTTCATTTTTAATCTTGTGTTGGTCAAACAAGCAAGTTCAAGCAAGTTCCTAAATCAACTTAGCATCTCCAGCAATGGAGAGGCTTGAATCATAAGAGCATAAATATAAATAGTCTGTTGACGGTGAGAACGACCATTAGAGAACAATTCACATCAAATTCTTCCATCTGCGAAAGATTTCGACCACGAAATCGGCAGGTTTTCAAACATCACGGAACTCGAAACTTTCTGATATGGCATACCCGTCTTTAAACTTTGAATTCTACCGCGAAATTTACCGTAAACCTAGGTCATACCCATGTGCGGGGGTACGATGTTGTCACCAACATCCATACATCTATTGACGTCTAAAATTAAAAGCTGAAAAAATACCGTGGTCCGCTCCTCGAACCCTGCTACGAAGCTTTCCCAAAATGGTTCAACATACAAAAATAATTCCTCGCCTAAGGCCATCAGCTCCCCCGTACGGATTAAATATTATGATATCTCGGACTATAACATGCGTGAACGAAACTGTTAGACGAGGCCGATTTGCATCTTGTTATTCATACGTGTCTCCTGAATCCACTGCTGAGTAACACGTTGATTGGTAGCTACCGCCAAAGATGTACTGTTTTGTTCGACTCGTCTCGGCCTTTTGATCGTACTCTTTACTAAAGCTGGTTGTTGTTCATGAAGCATGTGCACAACACATACTGCTGGAGTTGTCTCTCCTAAATGATAAATTATAACTATTTGTATGGTATCACACTATCTCGTTTCTCCACTTTTTATAGACGGTTCCTCTTCTTATGGTTCTCTCTTCTAATCGTGAAGATGAATCTGCGATTGGTATTTGGGAGAGATCGTGGGATAACTTGGCTTCGACTGGATCATGGGACAGAGCGGCTTTGGGAGCGGGTCTGGCGGTTTGGGCCTCACGGGATAGGGCTTGCTGCCGGCTTGCCCAAGCAAGAAAATCTGCCTTCGCAAGTGCCATCAACGCTGTTGTGGTACCGACCACTATCGAGACTGATGTCGGCATCGACGTCGGCAGTCCTTGTTGGTTGTATTCCGGGGCCGTCTCTAGGCGGGAACCTCGTGGTTGGTCGGTGGTTGCCGTGGCTGGTCCGTTGGCCTTGGATTGTACCCCAATTTCTTTAACATCACAAGTTTCGGCTTCGATAACGAACACTTCTTCAATCGCAGAAGTGGGTTCATCGTTGCTGCCGAACGAATCACCGCAACCCCACTCTTCACTCTCTTCAAACCTTCTAATCGACACATTGATTGGTTCAAATTGTATAAACCAATCATCATTTGGGTTTATAATCTTGACGGTATATGCTTCCCACTGTTGTTGGGTCATCTCTTCGTGCGGGCCGTTTGTTTGGTTGTCGGTTGTCGTGGTTGGCCCTTCGGCTACGGCTTGGATCCCGATTCCCTCACCATTGTAAGCCTCAGTTTTGACACCTAGACTTGCAAACGGATTGTTGAGATCGTCGCTCCTCGCGGTGACGCTTCCCTCAAGAGAGGGGTTTTCTAGTACGCTCAACGGAGGTGGTTGGGGGGATGGGAAAAAGGCTCCCTTTCCAAAAGCCTTGACAAGCTTATCAAACTTATCCGATATCCTTGCCACATCTTGAGCGAGTGTAGGTTTTTTCGTCGCGGGTCTTCCACAAGGCATCTTGCTCTTGAAACTTATTACACCGGGATCTTAGCGCAGCTCTGATACCAATTAATGTGAATCTACGAACGCGGAAGCTTAATTAATATTTGATTTACACTAAGTTTGAACTAGATCTCAACTAAAGTTTAATAAGAAGAAAACTCAACTCTTTTCATAAACAAATCAACTCTACTAACTTATTGAAGAACAAATAACCTAGACCTCTCATTTTATAGAACACATGGGGGATTAGAATTAACAACCCTAATTCTAATCTAAATAGAATTCTACTAAATTGGGAAAACTTCATTTTTAACCTTGTTGGTTAAACAAACAAGTTCTTAAATCAACTTAGCATCTCCAGCAATGGAGATGTTTGAATCATAAGAGCATAAATATAAATAGTCTGTTGACGGTGAGAACGACCATTAGAGGACAATTCACATCAAGTTTGTTCTAGAAATGACGATATTGTAAGTGATGAAAATGGCTTACGCATCCATAATGTTCTTTTACTTGGGCTTGTTTCGACATTCCAAAGTTTACCCACTGCTGTGAAAAACTGGTGTCATTTCTCATCAAAAAGCCTCTACTTCCAGACTCGGGTTTGGTTCTACCAAGAGGACACTGTTTCACAACACTCCACTGGAATTTCAAACTACAAAAAGCCTTGAGAGTCCAAGATTTGTCCTCCCAACCAATACATTTGATACTGGTATAACCAATCAGAGAAGTTCGATTCCCATTCGTTGGTGATTTATTCCTCTTCAGTCATTAACTTCATCCTTCATAATGTACTATTAACTAGCTTTCTAGTCAGTCTTCCGATGGCTGGATGCTTTTCTTACTTCATAAAGTCTATCTTAATGGTTCCACCTTTCAGAATTGTAGGAAGTATCGTACCTAGGCGTTGTGCCTACAAAGGGCTGACACTGGCTTATGCCATCATGGAATATTATGCGAATCGCGCAAGCAAAGTTTTCTTAGTTCGAAATCGTTTGATTTCTTTCAAGAGCAATCCAATATTGTTCGAGTTTGGATCATTTCTGTCTTGTATAACACGAGACCTTTAAAGTTATGTTATCTATAGAAAATAAAGCATCTCAAGAGTTCAATATGGGCCAATGCTCTTTTACACTAAAAACAAATTTGTCCATGTTATAGATTATATGGTTCATGACAATATAAATGAGATCTCAAGTATGAGCATTGTTTTTTTGTGTGGGTAGGAAACATACTTGTATGTATTACACAACAGTAGATACAAACATCGAAATAAGTTCTAAGAGCTATATAGGGGCAATCCCAACTACAAAAGACCTGGTCTCTGGAAGACCTAACCTAGCTCGATTGTGTGCCACAAAATTGTAGTGTCTTGGCACATATTCAAACTTACAAGCAGAAAATATATTGCAACTAGCAAGAACCGACATGAAAATATAAAGGGTTCATGACAATATAAATGAGATCTCAAGTGTGAGCATTGTTTTTTTGTGTGGGTAGGAAACATACTTGTATGTATTACACAACAGTAGATACAAACATCGAAATAAGTTCTAGGAGTTATATAGGGGCACTCCCAACTACAAAAGACCTGGTTTCTGGAAGACCTAACCTAGCTAGATTGTGTGCCACAAAATTGTAGTGTCTTGACACATATTCAAACTTACAAACAGAAAATATATTGCAACTAGCAAGAACCGACATGAGAATTGTAGCGACCATGAACTCCATCTTATCTAATTTTTGCTGCAAAAATATTTACTTCAGCTGCATTATCTGAAAGCCTCCAAAAATCAACTTCTCTATTCTTTATTTACTCGAGCTCCACCCGATGACTTGGCTTTCTGCATCTTCAGCTGAACTTGCCGTGTTACTTGGGCAACCTGCACAAATAAGATGTAGTGTTCGCTGTAACAAAGTAAACACTAATCCAGCTCTTTTGTATCGCCGAACCAAGAAAAATCAGCCATCAACCAAAATTATAATTTCTAGGCAATAAGTTTGATAGCCTTGGGAGCAAAATGAGAGCCAGCTCTAATGGTAATTTACGATTCAGCCTGATACAAGTGATTTGTAGCTCGTTTATGAATTGATGCCTTAGGTGGTTTTGCACTTCTAAACATTATCTCATTTTTAGCCTGCCAAATAGCCTCAGCAATAGAAAAGAAAGAAGAAAGTAAGGAAAAAAAATGCGACTTATTTTAAAATGACCCTTCAATTGTTCGAAGAAAATTCCTGAAGGAGAAGTTAGTGAAGTTAGCAGGATGGATAGAAGTATTTATACTAAGAACAGAAGCAAAACAGATTTTGGAGGTCTAATCATAAATAACCTAACCATAGAAGATTACAGATGGTAGAAATATTGCTTGGCTCTATACGGTGTTGATGTAATTTTGATCTAACAGGTAATATGTGTCTAAGCATTTTCCACCCAAATTATTGAGCACTATAGGGGGTTTTCATTTTCCACACATACTGCTACAACTTCTTAGGAAAACCAGGATGCATATGTTGAATTGAATCACTTTTTTCCTCAGTAATGACTCTATGCCGACTGGACTGTGAATTTGCAATTTCTTTCAGGAAGTCATAAAGGTTTATCGGGTGGAGGTCTAGAAGATATAAGAACTTCCACAATAACTTTCTGCTCTGCACGGGTAAAAAACTGGCGTAAGAGATCAAGGTTCCATTGATGAGAAGTTGGACAAATTAGGTCAGACACTGAAGAAGATGGATAGGAGCCAATGAAAGGCCCATAAGTCCAAAATAAGGAGTTTGGAACCTATTTGTCCATGCAAATATGGATCGGAGACCCAGACTCTACAATCCAGCTGATAAAGGGTGAATTTTATTCTTGGTGACTATAGTATCCTTCAATTGTCGAGAACGAGAACTTTTAGGCGAGGAGTGAAGGAAAGGAATGTTAGCAAAATATATGACCTTTTAAAACTTAGACACTGCTGAATTAGGCTCAGATAAAAGTTTCCAACAATGTTTAGCAAGCAAGGAATTTTTTTGAGACTCTGCTTTCTGATATTTAAACCTCATTGTTTCCTGGACGAACAAATCTTAGGCAAGGTAGAAAGGTGGATTATTTCTTCTCATGGTTTTGCTTCCACTAAAATTAGAATTGATAAAACCTATTCATTTGACCAGTTTAATGGGAAGCAGAACAGATGATTTCTGATAAATTGGAAGTGCAGAGCAGAGGATACGCTTTTGATTGCAGTCGTACTCGCAGTTTGACTTAAGCATTGAGCATTCCAAACCTGAATTTTCTCCTTTCTAAACTACTAGAAAAAGAATCAAGAAGCAAGATTTCGTGCAAGAATCAAGAACAAGAACAAGAAGCAAGAAGCAGGACGCTTTCTAAACTACTAGAACGAAGAGATAAGTTGATTTCTTAAATAGTAGTTTAGAGCTTTAAAAAAAAAGCTAGAAGCAGGATTTCGGTCATTCTCTGAAGTAAGGACTTATAGTTTTGAAATTTGGATTTAGAAACATGTAGAGGGGTGCCTAACTATCTAGAAGTGAGATGGTTTTTCTAAATGTGAAGCACCCTTTTAGTTATTTGGGCTAATCTCTCCAGGATTTTATGACCTATAAAGATTTGTAACTTCTGATAATTAATTTCCTCTCCAATTGAGCTTTGTAGGTGGGTAAAATCGCATTCCACATTTGACCAATTCTGAAATAAAATCTCATTGTGCATTTCAGCTTCATCCAAACTTGCTCTACCGAATAAGAAAGAGTCATCAACAATGAGCAAACAACATAAATGTTCAATTCTTCTCGCAATTTTGATGTCATGAATGAGATTCTCTCCTTCAGCTTTATTTATATGTCTAGTCAAGAATTCAGAGCAGAGTATAAAAAGGTAAGGAGAGAGAGAGAGAGAACAACCCCCCCTATGGTTTAAATTTTTGCAAAAGGATAGCCATTGAGTATAATCGTATAAAAGATAGAGGAAATAATGTTTATAATCATATTGCCGAGATAAGTCCAAAAAAAGACTGAAATGATCTGTAGGAAATCCCATTCTATTCGATCTTAAGTCTTACTCGTGTCAAGTTTGATAGCCATAATCCCTTGATACCCATTCTTTTTGCGATAATGAAGGACCCCATGGACAATTGTGATATTATTATAGATTGTTCTTTCTTTAACAAACTCACTTTGAAACGGAGAGATCAATTGGTGAAGGAAGGATCTAATTCTGTTGGCTATCAGGTTGGTAAGAATTTTGAGAATAGTAAAGCAAAGATTGTTAGGCCCAAAATTCTTAACATTACGGGAATTAGAACTTGTAGGAATGAGAATGATAAGGGTATTATTGAATGTCTTAAGGATGCGCCCTGATTCAAACATGTGATTTGCAGGACATTCCCCTTGATTAACTCCCAGTTCTTTTGAAAAAAAATGTGACCTATATTGATGGTTAAAAAGTACAACAAAATATTGATTACGTGAAAATTCACAAAATTTGTTAGATGTATCGTACCGAAGCAAAAACTAAACTCTTTTTATTAAATTTAATTAAAACTCCAAGCAAAACATCATTTTTTATTGAAAAACTACACTAACTAAATCTTAGATCTAAACTTCCATATTTAATAAGGATTTACAAAATGTTTTATTTCTTAAAATTAGCTAAAAGACTTCCTATAACTTGTTTCCTAAAAGTAAGAGATTTTACAAAGAAAGTAGAAACTAAATTAGATCTCCTAATTATAGGAGAGAGAGAGAGGAAGAGAGAGAGAGAGGACCAGGCATAGTGGGACCATCCGGGACGTGACATTAACTTTCCCCCTCCACGAGAAATTCGTTCACGAATTTTAGGGTCCAGATACCCCTCTAAGTAACATGACATGTTCACAAAGATCATCCGTAAGTAACATGACATGCTTCTTAAGCTGTGGATGTCTCGCTTCATATGATCCTATACCTAAAGCACTGGAGCCCCAATTTTAGGTGTAGGATGTTAAACTGTTATTGGGATGGTGCTTGAACTATCATAAGACTACTTGCCACGAACTTCGTTTCAGGCCGCTTTTGCGAAAGACAAAATGTTAAGCATGACCATCTCATTTTGCAAATTCTTTGTCAATCCATTCTTGTAACGACTCACCTTCTGCACTTCATATTCAGATGTGGTAACCTGAGAAAAGAGCAAATAACTCATTTATATACTAATCAACCATAACAAATTTTACCTATATAAAGTTGTATTCATCATACGTAGGCGGAATAAAGCATCGTGCATGAGCTTCCTTTTCATTAAATACCACTCACTAATAGGTGGATTACCCTGAGTACGTCTCTTGTTCTGACAACCATCCCACGAGTTGAGAGCACATTTAGTTAGCTTAGTTTCTACTAACATGACTTGCTTTGGATCCCCATACCTTTTATACACAAATTTTATTTCTATCTTATTAAACCATTCCCTTGACGTACTGAGGTCCATCTTACTGACAAAATCCGGTGAGTTAAGTTTGATATCTTGGCTAGAATTTTGTAAAGCATAAATTATGGCGGAAGCTAGTGCGTTACCTTCAGTGGGACCTCGATAGCGAGGTCTCTAAAAATATGAATAACTGCGGTAATCTTCATTGTGTCGAGGTGCTTGCTGATGGTACCCATGGTCCTATTGTGGCTTATAAACATAGTTGCTCGAGTGGACACCACGACCTCGACTTCAATTATTTTCATTAGGAGGTACGTAATGGTTGTTGTAACCCCGACCTTGTTCGCTACCAAAGCCATCATCAAACTATAAACCCCTCTCTCCGTCGAAAAAATTCCCTTGGTTGATTTCGTGGTGGTCACCACGATGTTGATGTGCAAGTCTCGGTTGGCGACTGACATTCCCCTGTTGTTTATCGTTGATCTCACCCACGGGGTCCGGCCCGTGCAAATCCCGGCCACCGGGCTGGGCTGTATTTGCTGCGGTTCGCAAACTGGGTCAGTGGAAACTTTTGGCCTGCTCGGCTATGTCTGTGGCAGTTTACCTTCTGAAGCGCCGGGCTGAACTTGACCTGCCCCGTCCCGTGTTTGTACCTGCACGTGTGCGTGCCACACATGCATCTGATCGTGCACCTGGACCGGTCCGCCTTTGGTTCTGGACTAGAACTGTTACCTGTTCTGTGGCCCGGTCTGCTTCTATCATGTGAGTTAGCTGTGCCGGCCCGAAATCTATGGGGGTACTCAATTTCTAAACAAAACATCACTTTTTCTCCACAAACTACACTAACTTAGACTGTAGATCTAAAACTTCATATTTAAGGAGGATTTACAAGATATTTTATTCCTTAAAATAAGCTAAAGACTTCCTAAAACTTCTCTCCTAAAAGTAGGAGTTTATTACAAAGAAAGAGACTAAATTGGATCTCCTAATTGTAGGAGGAGACGTCTGGGACTTGACATATCCAAATCATTTTTCGAAATCATTCATTGAACGAAAAATGTTGAAAACCCTAATTTTGAATCAGACTTTTTCAAGTGAAATATCCGAAACTTTGCAATTTTCCCATATTTGTTTTACTGTTTTTTGGTCAACTCATAAAATCAAAAAGTTTGATCAGAGTTGACACAAGGTTGGGCACTGGAACTCAAAATGAGAGACCCTTTAACCCTTCAAGCTAGCCGTGTCTTTAGATTTGAAAAATCATTATTAAGTGTATATCAGTTTTCCACTACGTTCAGTATATATAAATATTAGTTGTAAACCTAAACAAGTAAGCTTACCCGGAAGCAACATTTATTCACTTAGAAATGGACTTGTATCATTTACTTAACAGCCCTCAAAAGTTATTTTATATTCTAAATCAATGCTGTTGGAAGAGGTCTATGTTGAGAATTACTGACTTGGTATAGCAATTTTTGTCTGTTTTTTCCTTTTAATTTTCTAACCAGTGATCATCGGAGAAGTTGCCAATTTTGTTGCATACGCTTTTGCTCCTGCAGTTCTTGTTACCCCTCTTGGTGCATTAAGTATTATTATCAGGTACACCTTCTCTCTCATTCTGGTTAGCTTACATTGATTAATAAAACAAATTATAGGAACCTAATATATTCCACAGCGATTAATATATTTAAGATATCTGGCTTGGTTTGGACTAGTGCTGTATTGGCACACTTCATGTTGAAGGAGAGATTACATAGTTTGGGGATTTTGGGATGTGTCATGTGCATATCTGGTTCTGTAATAATCGTCATCCATGCACCACAAGAGCGTGCAATCACTTCAGTTCAGGAAATTTGGAGTATGGCCACTCGGAAAGGTCAGAACTTGCACACTCTATCGCACATTTTATGCTTAGATAGATCTTCTCATAATTCGTTGACAATACTTCTCTATTCATTTCTCAGCTTTTCTCCTCTATGTGGCATCGGTGATCGTGTTAGTTTTCATTCTAGTCTTTCATTTTGCTCCAACTTGTGGGCACACAAATGTGCTGGTTTTCACCGCAATTTGCTCTTTGATGGGCTCCCTCTCGGTTAGTATTTGAACTTCTAATATTCTAGTTTTTCTTATCCAAAGTTTTCACTTTAAACATATCTCCCTGAACAATCACCACTATCATACCAGATTATAGAGTGTTGACAGTTCGTATGTTAAGTTATTGTAGTCTTGTAGGTATTAATAAGTTAAAGATTATTTTTGTAGCTTACCAATATCTAAGTACTTGCATCCTTTCTGAATTTCCACTATCTTGTATTGTCTGCTGTGTTTTTTTTTCTATTACCAAAGTGGATATTAAATGGGTTAAACTATTGTACTTCATGTAATTTGATTCAATATTGTTTTGGTCTAGGTGATGAGTGTTAAAGCTCTGGGAACATCCTTAAAGCTGACATTTGAGGGTACAAATCAGTTGATTTATCCAGAGACATGGTTTTTTGTGTTTGTAGTGGTTACGTGTGTCTTCACACAAATGAATTATCTCAACAAGGTTAGTACTAAGTTTTTGTTATTTGTGACTGTGGCATGCTTAGAAAGATGTAATGTTGTATTAAGACTTGATAAATGAACTATTCTCTCACCTGCTTTTCAAATATCAATGTCTCATTATGATTACCAATGTGCTTGAGATCCACAGGAAGAATGTATTTACTTTGTAATTGATTGTTTTCTTTCAATTATTCTATATATTTTTACGCTTACCCCGAAAATTAAGTTTATTTAATGGAAGCAAAGGAATTGCATTGTAGGGAGCCTTTAAAGTGAAGAGCTTGAAGTTCGATGTACTGGACCAGGAGCAGGCAGAATGGTTGGACAGGGACTTTAATGAGGAGACTGTCATAACCTTGAGAACTGCGGCTTTGATGGCAGTGAGAAATTGGCGGGACAGGATAGATATCCTATGAGGTTACAGCACTTACTGGTATATCTTAACAGTAGGGCGGTGCGTGGGAGCTCTAGTGACCCACCTTTTTGGATCAGAAGCTGACTGTGACATACATCAAATTATTATTATATAGGTTCTGCTGCGGGAGTTTATAAGATCAATTCATATGCATCAGCTAAGAGGCTTAGGACTGTGTTAGGATTCGTGAATGGTGCTTCCATCTCTAGCAGACATTGTTTTCCTGATTGCATGAATCAATTATTCAATTGACTTGAGGATGAGGTAAGGGACTGCCGTGGTTGTTTTGTAGGCTTGATTTTGAGAAAGTTTGCAGCCACGTGAATTAGATTCTCGTGTTGTATTGCTAGAAAAGACGGTGGTTTGTGAAAATTAGTGAACTTGGACATGTGTGTATCTCAACTGTGCAGTTCTCATTGTTGGTACTCCTCCAGAGTTCATTCTGGTTCCAGAGGTGCCTGGGTGATCCGTTTCCATGTTTCTACTTTTATAGTTGGGAAAATGCTCAGTAGATTTAGGTGCGAAACTAGGGATCTTAATCTTATTTACACATGTAAGTTTGAGTATCAGGAATTAGGAGTGAATTAGATCATGCAACATTATATGCATTGATTGTCTTTCCTGTTGCGTAAGTTACAGTCTTGATAAAAGGGAAGTTATAGAAGTGGCTGAAGCACAAACATCTTTGAGTGGTGGTTATCCTCACTAACGTCAGACTTGTATTATGCCCTTGTATTCCGGCCCGTTGTTTTGTTGTCTGAACCCTTCATTGAAAGTTTTGACATGAAGTTAGGTTATAGAAGAGAAAATAGTTAATGAAGTAGGGAAGGTTGATGTAGGTTAAAAACGAATCTTTCTATTTTCGATTTTATGGTGAGTGTAGCTTCAAACTTTAAGAGGATTGTCAGGACTTCTTCTATGGACCGTAGTGATGGTGGAAAGCTCCGTGTTCTTAGTCGAGAACTACTTTCGAAGGGAGAAAGTGGTTATGTGAAATATTTTAGGGAGATGAATGCGTGATTTAAGCAAGGAAATCTTATATGGAGGGTAATTACTTCTGGTTTGAGGTTGTGAAAGTTAACTATGTTATGTTGGAGGTGTTTAGCTTGACAAGTTGTCGTATATCAATTGTGGGGTGGCCTTATTCAGATAGATATTTAGTATTTGAGAGTAGTTTGGGGTGGATTTATAACTATTTATTGGAGTTGGGTGGATGGTTCAAAGTTGGGATGATGTATGTTGTGATCTGAGGCTATTAATAGAGGTTTTCCGTTATTTTTATGCTTCTAGCCATTGTAGGCAAGGAAGAATGGCATACGTAAGGCTAGAGATGGAAATGGTCCAAGGATGGCTGGAGGTGTGAATCAGTCATCTCGAAATCTTGATTCATATGGTTATGTTGGGTGTGATGTTGTTTATGATAGGGAGGATGGCTGGAGAAGGAAAATATCTATGGATGAGAAACTTTCGGTTAGCTCATTTTGTAGACACTTGGTGGAGGTGAGACGGAGGACGAGTTTTTGTTGTTTTCGGTTCTGATTCACAAATTTGGAAAAAGGAGAGTGGCCTTTCTAGTTGGTTGACATGGAGGATAACATTGACGACACGAGTGGGAAAGGGAAGGTAGTTGGAATTAAAATGATCCAAGGATGGAAAGTTTTTTGTAGATATTTTTGCGGCCATTTGATGTAGGTGAGAAGTAGGAAGGGGAGCTATCATTCCGTTAGGTTTGCTTTCCTCAGTGTTTGGAAAAAGAAAACTGGTTCTTTTGTAGATTTTGCAAGGGATGGCATGGAGGATAATGCAGACTTTAAATATGACAAGAAGCAGGAATTTGGATGGACATCCGTTTTTCTTAGTTGATAGGCATTAAGTGGAAACTTCACATATTCTGTGGACGCTGTGACGTTTACGGTTCTGAGGAAGAAGTTGGGAAGGTTCTATTGGATGTTAATCATATGCCTTTGGCGGGTTATGTTGAAGGAGCGGAAGGCACATCATATGAATGTGAGGAATACAGCCTTCCATGCGGTTGTTTTGGAGATCTATTTAGATTATTTTTAATGGGTTTCAATCTTTATTGTTATGAGATGGGGGCAGAGGTTTAACAGTTGGTTGCTCCATCCTCGCTGTGAGCTGTTGTCATTCTTTTTTTCTCACCTTTTCGGTTGTAAAGGGGCCTATGAGAGGTCGTTGGCTAAAATTATTTATCTTCTCCAAAAAAAACTCGACGAATACCCGTTTTGGGACTTTTGTTCTCGTAACTGTTATATATTAGTAAACCATGGGATGGTGGCTTGCAAATGACCGAGATATGAGAGATGTAAGAGAGAGATATTGTTTGGTTTGGGAGATATAAATGAAGAAGAACCAAGAAGCAGATGAGTAGAGATAGGGTAAAGGAGTGAGAGAGAGAGAGAGAAAGAGAGATAGAGTATGAAGAAGAAGAGATTGGAGATGGAGGAGATAGGAAGAAGAGAGAGATGGGGAGAAGACATTGAAGAGAAGAAAGAAAGAGAGAGTGAGATAGAAAGAGATGAAGAAGATGATGGATGCATGGACATTTTTTGTGACATCTTTAGCTTTTAACTAAGCCCATTGTAAGACACTCCCTATGGTTGTTTGATAATCACTTACCAGTTACCATTTATGTTTCCAATATTAGCAATATGCACTTGAAGTCTTTTAAATTTTGAAGTCATTCTCATCATTTCGAAGCAGGGATGAAACTATATACACATGGTTTACTGCAGAGGTCTTCCTCTTACAAAGGTAAGGAGGTCTTTAAGTCTTCGACCCCCACCTTTGTGTGACATTAATTTTTGGTAAAATGAAGTCGACTGTGTTGCTAGGGAGGGAGTATTCTTGTACTTCAAGAAAGGCGGCAAAGGGGTTTTGTTTCAAACGTATATGAGGGAGGCAGTCGACGTTGGGTTGGAATGAAGAGCCTTTGCCCTTCTGAGCGGCTTCCTGGTGAGGAGGGTTGGCAGTCAGAGCCTTGTCAACATTAAGAGGGGGAATAGCAACAACATGTGATGCTATCTCTGTGGAATATGGAAAGTGGATCCACCGATTAAGGGCGGATTTGAAGGATGTTACTGCATCTGCATCTGGGGTTGAATTTGCGGCAGCAGGAGGTAGATTTGTGGTACTATGCATCCATTGGGGGAATGACGCCGTCATGTTGGTGAGATTTGGTAAGGATTTTTAGATTGACACCATTCAGTCCTCCATCGTTGTGCGCATGTGTCCAGTGGCGGAGCCAGGAGTTTTGCTAAGTGGGGTGAGACTTAATTATTTTTTCTAGCCTTTTGCCAATTACTTGCAAATTATACACATGATCATTTACATCAAAACACCCACATAAGATAACAAAAAAATGTTCATAAATCGATGGTAGTTAAAAGTTAAAATCCATTAAGTGGAAAGAAATGTTCCAAAAGATTATTTCTTACATTTTTATTATTATCAATATGAACTGAAACAGTCTTCTACAAGTTCCCGATGTCTCTTTTTGTCCAGCTCTCTTCAATGAGGTCTCATTGTCTGAAAGCGTTCCATGATCACCTCATCTGTGATGAGTTTGAAAATACCATTCTCAAAACATGTACAGTAACTCATCTCATTCGATTGCGCATATGATTCTTTAGGGTTAAGGGTATAAGGTTTAGGCATAATTGACAATACTCTCTCGACTGTAGCAATTGTTGCAATGGGAACTGGTAGAAGAAATGATAGAGTTATGAGCGAGTAAACCAATGGAAATACTTTGTCTTTCTTCGTCTCAACCATCATCTTAGCAAGGTCACTAATCCCTTCAAATTTGAAATTTTTTCGGTTAAATGTACATCATGAATATAGGTAATCAATTGATAAAAAGGAAATGCAAGATTTACTCCAAAAAAATCTTCTTCATAAAACTCAGCAAAACGCATCGATTTCTCCTTGTTGAAAACAATTGGGCTCAAACCAATGGTGGAGCTATGGGGGACGAGGGGGTCAAATGACCCCACACTGAGATTTAAATGTTTTGAGTAGTTTTCCCTCCGCTACATTTTCTAAGTATTATTTAATATTTAACCCCACTAAGAAGTCTGAGATAATGTTTGACTTTGGAAGTTGTGACCCAATAAGAGAATATAAGGTCTTAAAACTGAGACTCATTAGTCGATGAATGTTACTTAATGGCTAAGAACATAACCACACAATTTGTCAATACAAGTCCGACACCAAATTAAAATCATATTTTGAAAGAGAGTTTTGATGAATCATAGATATAAGTTAAGATACTTTGAGTTTAATGTCAATACAAACAAGCAAATTAATTTGAAAAAATCTTTTCTAAATTTATATGGCTGCTAATTACAGTGTGCTAAAGCCATTAAATTAGGCCAGCAATTTGTGATTCACTTCTTTAATTGTGATTTAACTGATTATTTTTCTCGTCAATTTTTGCTCTCCTACTATATGTTTCCGTTAATTTAACTTATTTATCCAATTTCTTGAACTTATCTTGATTTGCTATTATGCTTCATATCTAGAAGAAATGTTAATAACTAATTTTGTTTATATCCAATTCTAAGTCGCGGAAGCAAAATCGTGATTTTTTTTTACTAATTAATCACTAATCTCAAATTAGGGTTTTGCACTAAACGATAAAAAACAAATACTAACCTTTATTTCATTAACTGAACCAAAAAGAATTATATCAAAATCTCCTTTTTATTCTAAAACTCTAGCTACTTTCCCTAAATCTTTCCTAGAAAATCTCTCCACATTTTTTTTTTGCAAAAGGTAAGTAATTTATTATCAATAAGAGTACGAAAAGCCTGCAGACAAGTCTTGCAGTGCTCAAAATGATTCAATAGTTACAACTCAAACTGAAAAGGGGAGACACAAGGAACCATAAATCAAATCTATAGTACTCAGGTAAGTCTCTACATCTCTCCAATTTAGAAACTAACTAAAACCAATTAAATAAGAAATCTAAAATAAAATAGGATATTACTAAATTAGCTACTATTCTACGACGGGTGGGAGGCGATCATTAATGTGCCTCACACCAGTTTATCTAATTATAACAATGTGGCCTTGAATGATTTGAGCATTGATTAACCGCGTTAGCTATTTTTCCCTTTTAGATGCAATCTAAAGTTGGTTTAGTGTAATTTTCCATGATTTCCAAGTTTCTTCATCAATTTTCGTATTTCAGTACTCAAATATATTCGTTAATGTACTTTCATGTTGATTTGTCTTATAATAGCATGAATGTATTAAACTATTTAAAAAAAATCTTCGATGATATACCGCTTCTTAATCAAGATTCATCGCCACTTACCCAAGTAGATCAAAATCTACAACATCCTATCCAAGTAGATCAAGATCCTCCGCTTACTACACAAGAGGATTAGAATCCGGTGGTTCCTACTCAACAAAATGTTGATCACAAGCAAGTAGAACTAATCTCAAAGTTTAGACATAAGGAGGTGGATTTGGCAAATCTTCCAACAAATCATAGTTTATGACTCCTAATTTTAGACTATAGTCCAAAATGACCAAGACCCAGTTCGAAGAGCATACTTAGAAAATGGCCTTTTCAACACTTTTTTTAATTTCCCTCGAACATTCAATAGTGGTGTTCTAAGGCGGTTTAATGTGAAATGGTTTAATGAATTTCCTAAGTTGGTTGGAGTACAATAAATAAGATGATACTGCGTATTGCTTACATGGTTATCTTTTTAGACAAGATAAATGTGAGCAATTCGGGGGTTATACTTTTGTAGAAAAGGGATATAATAGTTGGAGCAAGAATGAAATATTAACAAATCCTGCTCGAAGAATGAATAATCTTCATAATTTGGCATATAAAAAATGCCAAAACTTTTTGAACTTGATGCAAAATATCCAAACTCACATTATAAAACATTCAGACCAAATATGAGTTGATAGCTGAACACGTCTTGCAACAACTATCCATGCCACCTAGTTTCTTATAAATCAAGGATTGACATTTTGAGGTTATGACGATTCAAAGGGATCAAATAACAAATGATATTTTCTTGATTTTTTACAGTATATTGTTGATCACAATGATAAATTGTCAACATCATTCTTTAAAATGTACCTGAAAATAACAAAGTAACCTTACATAAGATTCAAAAAGATATTGTGAACGTCATTGCATCTGTGATGCCCAAAACTATTCGTAAAAACATTTGAGATATGTTATTTTCGATACTAGTCGATGAAGCTCGAAACATCCCAATTAAAAAATAAATAGGTGTTGTTTTACGTTATGTAGATAATAGGAGATGTTTGATTGAAAGTTTATTGTGCATTGTTTATGTGATTAAGACCGCTTTAGCAACGCTTAATGCGACAATTTGTTAGCTTGTCACTAAGCATAAATTAAGCATATAATGGCTACAAGGGCAAGGTTATGACATAACTAATAATATGCGGGGTGCAAGGCCTCATGACATTAATCTTAAATAAAATAAATCAGCTTATCGCGTTCACTGTTTTGCTCACTAACTTCAACCAACACTTCGGTGTGTTGTAAATTATCAAAGCCAAATAACATCATTTTTCAAAATGGCTACTAGCAGACATTGTTGAAGAACTTAAATTCACAAACAAAAAAGTGAATGCGGTTTAAATCAGGAGATTAATTTCAACCGTTCTGGAGGTACACGCTCAAGGTCACATTATGACGTACTTGTTAGCTTGATTAAGTTATTTCCTTTAGTGGTTGACGTGTTTAACATTGTTGCGATTCATAACTCTTCTGAACAAAAGCCCGAAGCAAATGCACTTTTTAAATTAATGTAATCTTTTGAGATTATATTAATTGTCTATCTTATGAGAAATATATTCCAATGATTTATGAAAAGCGTTAGAATGAAAAGATCAAGATATTGTAAATGCCATGGGTGTAAGTCATGGGTTACACCCATGACATTTACAATATTTTGATCTTTTTGTTGTAGCGTTTTTGATAATTAATTGGCAATTGCCAATATATTTCTTATAATCAATATAAATCAAAGATTGTATTAATTTTAAAAAAGCATTTGTTTCGCCTTTTTGTTCAGAAGAGCTATTAATCAAAGCAATGTCAAGCACGTCAACCGCTAATAGAAATATCTTAATAAAGCTGACAAGTGTGCCGTAATGTGACACCGAGCGTGTCTCCAGGACATTTTAAACTAATCTCCTGATTTAAACCTCGTCCACTTTTTCGTACATAATTTTCTAGTTCTTCGTTAGCTTTAGTTGCTTTCTCATCTCGGAGAATAGCACGATGTTTGCACGGTGCTTCAACAATATTTTATGTGCTAGTAACCATATTGAAAAATTATGCTATTTGGCTTTGATTTTTGCAACAAATACAAATGCCAGTTGGAGTTGGTGAGTAAAACAGTAAATCGTAGTAAGCCTATTTATTTTCATTTAAGATTAATGTCTTAAGGCCTTAAAGATAACCCTGCATATGCATATTGCTAGCCTTGTCATAACTTTACCATCGCAATCGTAATATGCTTATTTAAAAGCTGATCAAGTGATGCCTTAAGCGTTGTTGAAATAGTCTCAATAACATGAACAATGACCAATAAATTTTGAACCATACATCCTCTCTTATCTACATAATGTAAAACAACACCTATTTTTTCTTTAACTGAGATGTCTCGAGATTCGTCGACCAATATTGGAAGTGACATATTTTCTATGTTCTTAAGGATAATTTTGGTTGCCTTAGATGCAATGACGTTCACAATATCTTTTTGAATCTAAGGTGTGGTTAATTTGTCATTTTCAGGTACATTTTTAAGAGCGACGTTGGCAATTTTTTCATTGTGATTAGCAATATATTGTAGAAGCTTAAGAAAATTTCTTTTGCTGTTTGACCCTGTGACTAATCATGACCTTGAAATGCCAATCCTTGGCCTAGACGAAATTGGATTGCATTGATAGTTGCCGTAAAATGTGTTCGGTTAACAACTCGTACTTGGTATGATTGTTTTATAATGTGAGTTTGAATATTTTGTTTCAAGTTCAACAAGTTTTGGCATTTTTCATATGCTAAATTATCAGCACCATCCACTCCATGAATTTCAATCTTTCCTTCTTGTTCCAACTATTTAATTCATTTCTTACAAAAGTTTCACCATTTCTTTGGTCACCTTTATCTTGTCTAAAAACATAACAATATAAGCAATATGCAATATCATCTTCTTTACTATACTCCAATCAACTAGGAAATTCATCAAACCGTTACACATTAAACCATGTGAGAGCACAGCTTTTGAATGTTTGAGAGAAGTAATCTATAGCCGACTTTCCCTATGGCATCCTCATTTATGATCCTTTTGAGATCAAAAGTGTAGGCATCAGTCCGAATTTCCACTTATTCATGTCTGTGATCAAGCAAGCTAAGTAGTCTGCTGCAGTGTTGCTATTCATGTACAAGTGCTCAAATCTAATCACCTCAAACATTGGCATTTTCTTCTTTATACTTCTCATGATGTTTCTTGCATATCATGGAGGTTCCTTGTTATTGATCATGTATATGACTGCAGCAGAGTCAGATTTAATAATGAGTTTCTTCACTTTATGCTTTAATGCAAGGCTAATGTCTTGATCAATACCCTACATCTCGTGTAGAGCAATATTGATGTCCCTGCACCTGCCTGCACTAGCACCTATAGTTTTCCCATCACTGTTTCTGAGAATAGAGCTAAAGTCACCAAGGTTGGTGAGGGAACCATCGTGTTGAGCTTGCAAAAACAAGCTTCAGGTTTCTTCCACTGGCATCTAATAATTCTTTCATGCTTCCAGTTCACTTGGAGATTCCAATCATGAGCAATGGTTCTGTTCTCCTCACTGTTCAAAAGATCAATTGTACCATAGTTAAGCTTCATTTTGATGTCATTTATTATCCTAAGAAAAATAACAGTGACTGTAGAAGCTTTTTCCTCAAAAATTCTGAGGATCCTCTCACCCCAAAATTTATTAATATAGCAATTAAAAAACAGTTTGAAAATTTTACTCTTGTTAGAATCACCTTTGCAATGGTTGAGACACCAATCTAATTCCTCATTACAAGATTGAACCTGTCGGTTAATGTTCAACTTTATACGAATGCAGTGCCAGACTAACTTAGAGAAGGGACAACAAAGCACACATACATACCTATGGACTATGCCTCATTTGATGAATTTATCTTGTGTATTTATTACACCTTTGATGGCCAACGAAGAGAAAAAAATCGAACGTTTCCTTTAAACCATATCATTTTAGACCACTTGTAGATGGGGTTATCATGTCTAATATGGTCATAACAGCTTTTGACTGTGTACTCTTATGAAGCTGTGAGAGTCCACACAGTTTGTTCATGGTTTTCATGGTCAAAATGAAAATTCTCAAGTTGACTCCACACATCTGGTAAATTGTAACTAACATTAGCAGAAGGATCCCATCTACCATCTCTAATAATATTGCTAACTGTAGCCTGAAGGGAAATGGTAGAATCATACCTGAACTGTTGTTCAAATCTGTCAATAAGAATACCACTAGAGTGCTATGGGTCCATCCAAAACTTAGTTTTAGTGCCATCTCCAACTGAGTAGAGAATGACATCTTGGGTAACAATGACATAAACAGGGGTACGGGGTATCGAAAACAGCATAAAATGGAAAAGTACCTTGTAAATAGTGTTAGCCACGTGTGTCCGAGTGTTGGGGTGCTAGACGCGTTTTTCTTAAAATGAAGTGTTCTTGTTTCCTAGATGACATCCTTAACCTCATTTCAAGACTCCAATATTCTTCTCCAAGACCAAGAACAATATGCAGGGCATTGTGAAGTCCACACGTTCCTTTGTTTTATCTTGTTAGGTTTTATCCATTCCACCCAAGGAGACTTTGTTAGAAGTTATGTTCCATAGATATATAATAGTTGCAGCCTTATTCCAAGTTTTAAAGTCAAGAATCCTTAACCCACCTAATTCGAAAGGGTGGCAGAGGGTTCTCCATTTAACTATGCCTGCTTTATGCCCAACATCAGTGCCTGACCATAAAAAGTTTCTACACAAAGCAGTCATGGTTATGATGGTAGTTTGAACACGCCACCCCAATGAATGTGCATCCCACTTAAGATAACTTTCAAGAGAGTAAGTCTACCTGTAAGCCTAAGTTCTTGCTTTTCCAAGAAGTAATCCTTTTTTGCAGGTTCTCAATCAAAGGCAGGCAGTCCCTAGGTTTCAGTCTAGTAGTAATGAGAGGCAAACCTATGTACTTAACATGTAGAGTACCTGATTTGAAGCCAAGGCGTTCCAAGATGTCTTCTTTAACCTGATTAGTTACTCCAGCAAAGTAAATCCTATTTTTGTCATGGTTGATTTGAAGACCTGCAAATGTGTTAAACTTCAAGAGTGTTGGCAAGAGATATAACTATCCCAATTTCTCCTTTCATAAAAACAATTGGATCATCTGCAAAACACAAGTGTGAGATTCTGAGATTTATACATCTACTATGTAGTTTGAAAAGATTCTGATTAACTTGCCCTCTCATTGCTCTAGTAAAGAATTTCATCAGAAGAACAAAACGGTAAGGGGATATGGGACCCCCTTGCTTTATTCCTCTTCTACCTTTTAAAATAGCCTTTGAGAGCCATTGATAGAGACAAACAAATTTGATAGTTATACATTCCATAATCCAACCAATGACCTTAAATTTCCAAAGAGAAACCTCGAGAGCCTCCTAACTCACCATTTCATAAGCTTTTCTAAGATCCACGTCTACTAGACCCTTTGTTCTTATGACAATTTCTTAAAATCTCATGGGAAATAAGGGAAGCAATAACGACTTTAACTCTAGTGGTAACGATTTTAGAGTTATACTTGTACATGGTATTGCAACAAGATATAGGTCGAAATTCACCAAAGTTCTTTGGGTTGCTCACTTGAGAGATAAGAGTGATAGTAGTGGCA
The DNA here is from genome assembly GCA_014058105.1 of Kingdonia uniflora. Taxonomy (NCBI): domain Eukaryota; kingdom Viridiplantae; phylum Streptophyta; class Magnoliopsida; order Ranunculales; family Circaeasteraceae; genus Kingdonia; species Kingdonia uniflora. The sequence goes on from JACGCM010001802.1 coordinate 243,592, forward strand.
TTTAATTCCCCAAAAAATTGTTCATAGCTTCCACAAATTAATCCCTAACCACTCTCCAACCTTTCTTGTAAAAATTGGAGGTAAACCCATCTACTGGGGATTTATCATTGCCTATCAGAGATTAAGGTTCAAATTATTTCATTTCTGCTGACACTTTTTTTCATATTTATAATAAGAATAGGGTCTAAACTGTCTTGAATATTAACTTGATTTATGAGATCAATGTTAGTATTAACATTATTAGCTCCTAGGATTTCACTAAAAAACTTCATTCCAGCTTGAGTGATATCTTTTTCATTGGTCATCTGAATACCATTTTCATCAGTGATAATTAATATTTTGTTTCTAGATCTTTTAGACTAAAAATCTATGATTTTTTTATTGTGTTGCTATCACCAAGGTTCAATCAATTGACTATAGACTTTTGTCTGTTAAGAGCTTCTTCCTCTCCTGCATGTTTAGTGTAGTTGAGAAGAGCTTGATCCTCTACAGCCAACTTAGCGTTAAGTGGGTCAGTTTGTGGGCCTCTTGGATCATTTCAAGAAGAGTTTTGGCAGTTTCAGTTTCTTGTGTAAAGCAAGATAAGAACAAAATAACCTTCTTTTGAGGCCTGTTTTCACCTTTTTAAGTTTCTGAGAGAACCTATAAGTGGGGTTTTCTTCCTCAATATAGTTCCAACTTTGTTGAACAATCTCAAAGAATTTTCTTTTGTCAGCCCAGTAATTGTTTAATTTGAAAGGTTCTGGTTCTCCATTTTCCTTGAGGCCTGTATTGAGAACCATGGCTGATTGATCTGATGAATTGAACACAACATTTCAATCAGAGTTGATGTAATCTCTATTAATTGCAGAATATTATTTTTCAACACCTCTCACTTTTTCTTGTGAGTTAAGAATTGAGTTGAAATCCCCTAAAATACACCATGGTTTTGTTCATATTGATAGCTTTATGTTGGAGAGTTTTCCACAGTTCTCTTTTTTTTTTTTTATGTAGCAAGTGCTACCATATAAGATAGAGATGTGTATGTGCTCTCTAGATTCAAGTTTAGCATCAACAGATACAATTTGTTCATCATGCTGTATATTAGTGATTTGGATAAGGTCCTCCTGCCAACACAGCCAAATCCTACCACATATATGGAGTCCATATAGTTATGAGTCATATTCCATCCCTTACAAATGCTGTTTAGGATTTTATCTTTATTGTTCTCCTTAATTTTAGTCTCAACTGTGCCAAAGAGCACAAGTTTATACTTCCTAATCCAGTCTTTCACCTCTTTTGCCTGAGGTTCCCACATGAACCTCTCACATTTCAAAACATGATAGGAACCAAACTCTCACTCTCTGGGGTGTAGCACTAACTCATGATTAAATTAAAAATGTTGACTTTCTTAGTAAGATAGGTAAAGAAGCCCAAGGTCTCTGTGAGAGTGACCACCACATAATTAGTTGTCCCCATAAGGTGGGTGCGCTCCCCCCTACCATCTCTAGTCTCACTGGCAATCCAATAAAACTGTTCTTGGAGGTAGGATATAAAGCTTCCCAAGCCGAGCAGACTACTATCCATGAAGTAAGTGTTTATCCAAGAACTGAAGTAGTCCTTGTGGAGAAAATCAAGAGATACGATTTTTACTTTGTGTGGGAGTAAGGAGCCTAGCCCAGCTACACTCCCTCCTATAATAAAAAACCATAACCTTGTTCCCCTCTAGAATACTATAGGGACCTTCCTTGTGAGCTAATTCATGACCATGAGTAAGGAACCTTGCCCAGCTATTCTCACATTTAGAATTAATCCACAAGTGAATCCAGTCTTAAAAAACAATCACTACTACGCATAGATAGATGTCCACTAGAGTCCTTCAAACCTGCAGAGAAATATAAAAGAGTGAGGCGTAAAGAGTACACAGTGCATTGAGGGTACTCGCACTCTTTGATGGTATGTTTAGTTAGCATGTAATGGTTAGCGGAATCATTCTTAGGGAAGCAGATATTTCTACTATAGCCCCACCTCAAAGAGATGCCCAAAAACCTTACAGTGCTAGTCTGAGTAAAATCCCTCCCCTATTGTTGTTGTTGTTGGGCAATGATTGCCTTATTTTGGTTGCTCCAACTTTCAATTCTTCTTCTGTCATTTGATATTTTTCTTTAGAATGGGCTGTCTTGTAGAATCTTCTTTCTTCTTCTGTAACTGCTTATCCCTCCCTACTGCTTTTTCCTTTTCTTTGCTCTTCAAATTGGCCTTTTGCTTGTTATTATTATTTTTAGATGCATCCAACTTTTTGCTCTGATCTGCTTTATATGGTTGTTTTTTCTTGATTTCCTCTGGTTTCTTCTTTGATGTTAAAGTAGTTTCCTTTAATAACTGCTTCTTTTTGTATGGTTCCACTTCTTTCCTGCTATCTTGAGGTGGGTATCACATTTTCATTGTCACTATCAGAGCCACCAAGTATCTCAAACTGATTTGCATTGACCTTTATTGTCTTCTTATGCTTAGGCACTGTCCAATCATCTTCTATTTTCCTTTTCTGGTAGTTGTTGGAGCTATTTTTTTATTGTTGTTTTTGTAGTTGTTGCTTCTTCACTATAGGCTTGGCCTCACAGGTTTGTATGGTATGTTTAAAGATGACAGATGCTTGAAAGGAAACCCTGACTCATTAAATATAATATGGAGAGATAGGTATACGCGGTCGGTCCCAATATCCCACCGATACACCGATATCCTGATGATGAAGAGAATATTCCAAGAAAACACATTGTTTAGAGCGAAAATCCAATATATTTTTCTTGTATGGTCGTAAATTAGGAAAGCAAGTGCAACTTAAAACCCAAAGCGTATAATAATTTGGAGATCGGTGAAAAAAAATTCATATGGAGATAAAAAGTTAAAAACCTTACTCGGATGACGGTTGATTAAATAATTATTGCACGCATCAATCCAATTAGAAGGTGCCATTCTGGCTTGAGCCAGAAGAGTGAGACCCATGTCGTAGGCCTAAGCTTGCGCTCGGATGCACCATTTTACTCTGGGGTATGCGGCCAAGACATACAATGAGAATTTTCGTGGTGAGCAAAAAATTGTTGAAACTTAATATTGACATGTTATCCTTCACCAGGAAGGTCTTAATATTACGTTAAAGCAATTTTTCAGCAAAAACTTTAAATTTCACAAAATAGTCAAAAGCTTCTTGTTTGTAACACATTGGAAAAATCCACGAACATTTAGAATAATCATCCAGATCCATAAACTGAATAATTAGGCGAAGTCCACACATCGGAATGCACTAATTCTAAAGGCATAGAAGCAATTGACAAAGAAACTTGAAAATGGAGATGAGTAGTTTTTCCCAATGGACAAAAAACACAAAACTCATTGTCGTTAAGTGATCCATGTAGAGGGAAACACTGTTCTGTATTAAATGATGTAAACTAAAAATACGGGATGCCGGAGGCATTGATGCCACATAAGAGAGATCGCATCTTCACTAAGGAAAGCAAATAACGAAGCGAATTTATTTTGCAAACGACGATGGAGAGGGATTGGGTAGATCCCATTTTTCACTCGTACGCAGAAAAACGTCTTTCCTAAGATTTTTTCCTTCACATACAAACAATCAGAGAAAAGCAAAAAATAACATTTATTATCTCGAGTGAATTGGTTAATAGATAATAGATTAGCTAAAATTGAAGGGCAATATAAGAGAGTGGAACCAATATGGGAGATAAGCAAACCATTAACTACTTTATCTTGGCCATGATATTCATTTTGGACCGAGAGATTTGACAAATCCGAAGTCACGTGAGTAGATGCTCCACTATCCGTAAACCAGGTTTCATCATCACGGGGAACAGTAGAAGAGGCAACCATATCAAATATTTTCTTGATGGGAACACACCCTTCATATGTGTGGTCCATACGGAGATAACAGTTGATGAACGAGTGTCCAGAGCGACGACAAATTTGGCATGGTGGCCGAGTAGGGTTCAGTGAAGAGGTTGACGAAAAAAAAAATTAGATGGAATATATGACCCCCTTATGGAGCCTCCAGGGGCGGATCTAGGAGTGGCCTCGCCCAGGCTACAGTAGTCTTGCTTTGAAGAAATATTTATTTGTAAGATGTTAGGTTTTTGTTCTTAAAGCAAGTTAAAAATAAAAATTTTCTTTGTTAATGTTTTTACATCTACTCCACTGACAATTCCTTTTTTCTCATCACTTCAAAGACAAGGTTCAAATTCCACCTCCAACAATGATTACCTTGTATTATTGGTAACCTTAATCTTCTTTTTATATTTTTTTGCTAGGTATCTTAATACTGATTATAGTAAAAAAAATATATCACTAAAACCCCCCCAAACCCAAAAATATTCGTATACGAGGGTACTTTGATATTATTTCTTTTTGTAGGCTAGGGTACTATTGAGTGTAACACCAAAAAATTTCTTAGGGGCACTGCCCCCGACCCTGAGACAGACTTAAGTTTCAACCCTCTATAAAATTCAATCCTAAATTCGTCCCTGGGAGCCTCGACCAGAAGGAGGTTGGTTTCTTGATAAACTCCCCTTGCCACGACCAAGATTCGAGCTATTGGGGGTAAATAAATCAGTGGTGGTGGTAGAAGGTTCGGCATGGAGAAAGTTTGTTTCTTCAAGTCGCATTTCAGCGCCAAGAAGTAACCCAACAAGATCGTCAAGAGAACAGATGTCTCTCTTGCTTGGACAGAGGTGGCATTTGCTTCAATGACGGACCAACGCCATTCAACAAAACATTTATATATGAATCATCACTAACGGGTTCCTTTGCAAGCTCCAAACTATCGACGATTGTATTCATCTTGTCAAATAATCGGTGATAGACATATCACCGGCTTTCCATTGTGAAATACGAGAATGAGATTGCGATGCATATCGTGTTCGAGGAGAACACCATACTTCACCAAAGGTTGGGAAGCAAGCAACAGTGGACAAGGAGTAAGTGTAGAATTGATCCAGCTTCTTGATCTTGCTTTTGCCATTAAAGATAAGCATCATTAACAATGGAGAGGGGCTTCCCATTTTCACCATTCAAATATCATAAGTTTGAAGGTTGATCGAAACAAGATGAGACATATTGAACGTTGGAGATGATGAGTTAATAAAAACCATCTTAGATTGAGAAAAAAAGTCGTGAGACTTAGGCTCTGGATACGATAAAGAGTGAATCTCAATCTATATTCTATTAGACTTCACATGACTTTAAATAGCCAATAGAAAGATAAGTACATAGGTATTTGACAAGTGCAGCTTCCCTTATATCATGGGATTACATTCTATTTTCTTATATTATGGGTCAAGTATACATAGAGATAAACACAATCTATAGAGCTTATGTTGTTTGAGGGTTATCACTAATACTATGAGGCTTATCACTAATAGTTACTACTACTAGATTGCTATGTTGCATTGGCTGTTAGTGTGCCCCCACAAGTATATGACCCACCATAAGACTGTCCCTACTGGTATAGATTTTGGAGATTCTTTTCTTCTTCCATCAGTTCCTCCTCTGGCAGAACCCAACTTCTTACTGTTTCTCTACTGCCAAACTTACTCGTCTTTTACGTGTGATGTCTTTCTGCTAGACACAGGCCTTCGACATCTTTTGCATTGTCAGATACCCACACATCTGCATCTCAGGGTATCTGCCATTCATCCACCACATCATGGGTCGTTGTTGGGACGTCCTCTCGATCTCTTTGTATTCTAGTTCACCTGCCTGGGAGAAGGATAAGGTAGTGAATAGTGCAATGTATGCGTCTATGTTGGTCTCTATCACCTCGCTACTTAATTTTCACTGGCTGATTCGTTTCATATTTTTAACACACCTTTATCGTGAGTTATCTTAATTTTCACGATGACATTTCCGGATTGGTCGTGCCTTTGTCTACTTTATGTCAGTTATTCCCATGTTTTTATATGTATTACTTATATTGACATAAATTGGTTTGTGCTAATTTGTGAATCGTCATCATAATCGAATTTGTAATAATTTTATTATTATTTTATTTTCAATTGATCTTTCTAATGTATGACGTCATATTGACGAGTGACCTGCTTCGCGATCAGGGGCAGAGCTAGGTGGGAGTGAGTGGGGTGACATTACCTCACTGACTTTCAAATCTCCATAGAGGATTACATTTTTGATGTTGTACATTCAGAGTGTTTGATGTTTTATATCCCAACTGAAAGGATTGATGCATGACCCCATTGAAAAAGTTGGGTTTCCTGACTCAAGATTGTATTCTAATATTCTTCAAAATTAAAGGGGAAGTATTAAACCACCGTTCAAATATCCAAATAAAAAATGTCCTCGGTAGCTCCATTGTCAGAAGCACCAGCCTTTTTTGACCCCACTGGATGAAATTACTTGCTTCCGGCTGTATGTAAGGGCACTGGTATTATAATATGTTTCTTATCAATCAGTCCTATCACCTGCTTAACCTCTTTTTTCGTCTATTTTATTTTTCCAACCAATGTTTGAGATGCATTTTCAATGGCTGAATGGAGACAGAATATGCCCTAGAAGAAAATTGCTGTCGTACAGACTCAGACAGTGGTATGTGGTAGTTTTACTCATTGACAGAATTTCATGTTGCATGTTATTAGGTTCACCATCTAGTATAACTGAATAACGCAGAAGAACCAATTAAAAGGTGTAAGACATGATGTTGTCTAGAGGTGTAGATAATTAGAATACCTTTTCGCAGGTTCATGAATTAACGCATGTCTGTATCTCGATTGCTGCAACAAAAAAATGCTCCCTCGTAACAGTTCGATATAAAACACACCTTTCAAGGCAATTTAAAGGAAGAGGTATCCTACCCCCTTGAGGTTCACACTCTTCAGGAAAGAATTAACATGTGTATTTCTTGAAGCAATCCTTGTATGACATCAAGTAATACCCACATAACCAGGTTAGTTGTGCCCGTTTATTCGTTTCCCACAATTTTCGTACTAACTACTTCATCTAGTTCTTGCCATTGGTCTAGCATCTCATACAAGTTTGTTTTTATGCCATATCTTTGTTCTGCCCTAGTACATGATACTGGTTGACTTTGTTAATGTTCTTAGACTTGATAGTAGTTTGTTGTGCACTAGGCAGCCGCTAAAGCTGTTTATCATTTTAGTTATTGCTCCTAGGTATTGTTGGGTGTACATTTAAGAGTTTGTTTATTTTTCTTATCTTGGTACACTACATATTTTCTTCTAATGTTATTTCAATGCCAAATATTTTGGACGATGCAAGTCCTTGAAGATTAATGTTTGTGGTTATTGTTCTAAAGCTCGAGGTTTTGGCTGTTGTTTGGTACATGACCAAATCTTTGTTGTGTTGTTGCGTTGATGACTGAATTGATAGAATATTGTTAAAAGAGGTTTTTTTTGTGTGGGAATCTTTACTCTAGTCGCTTTCACTTTTATACTTCAATCTGGATATACTGTCTCTAACGCTCAGTTTGAGGGGCAATTGTTAGAGAGAATGGTGTGTTAAAAGTAGAAACGAAACAATGACTAGTGTAAAACGAAATAATGACTAGTGTAGTATAACAGATCTTTACTTCAATAAAGTTAGTACTATCTCAACTTCTATTTGAGTTAGTTTCTATGTTCCACTCTTGCAGAGTTCTGAAGTCCCTTTAAGGCACTTTTATTTGTATAAAATTGTTCCATGACGAATTCATATTTCTTACAATGTGTTGACAGATCTCTCTCTAATGTTTCAGGCTCTTGACACCTTCAACACTGCAATTGTGTCTCCCATATATTATGTGATGTTCACGACACTGACGATCCTTGCAAGTGTCATAATGTTTAAGGTAATATTTAATTAGGTGTGGCTAGCCGGTGTTATCTTAATATTAGAAACCACATTTCTATAAGAATGCTTGCTATAACCGGAAATATGATTCACTCTTGAAAGTAATAAAATATTGAACTGAAGAAAATTATTTTTTGGGTACTCACTGTTTAATTAACTTATTCTTCAAGGATTGGGATGGCCAAAGTGTAGGGAGCATTGTCTCTGTGATATGTGGCTTTATTGTTGTTCTTTCTGGGACCATCTTATTGCATGTAACAAAAGACTTCGAGAGAAGCTCTTCATTTAGAGGTGTCTTTCTTGCATCCTTGATTTGTTTATTATATTTGTTCTTTTGTCATTTTAGAACATTGTAGATAAGATCTGGCATATATGCAGGTAACAACACCCATGGATCACTATCCCCGTCTCTTTCGACTCGACTCTGCAGTGGAAATGGGGAACTAATGAAACACGAGGAGCAGGATGTTGAGTCTTCTGATGAAATGTGCTTAAGAAGACAATAGTTTTTTAGATGGTTCTCGCTCGGATATATTGACCCACTGGATATGAAATTACATGATCAAATGCTGGACACAAATACTCATCAAATGCCTTCCCCCCCCCGTTGACAATTGTAAATAGAACACTCAGAATCTGGATCAGATTCTTGTGTGATACAGTTAACATTGTTGGGGTCTTCAACTTAGCTTCTTGATATAAGGAGATCATGGTCATACAGTACATTATACTTGTGAAAATTTCAAAATTCTTTGTTTTAGCTGGGGGCATTTCAATGTACAGTATTGAGTTTCAGTTGTGTGTGAGAGAGAACGGCCCCAGCATTCTTTGTTTTAGTTTTTTAGACATTACAATATGGAGAATGCATTCCAATGTGTAGTTTTTCCTGTCAAGTTTTCAGGAAGATTTACACTAGTTTTTCTTCGACAGGATGAAGCCTTTTAAAAAAAATTAAAAAATTGACGGATGAACTTAACAGGCGTTGTGCATTTTTCAGTATTTTCCAACTGTAAAGAGGTGATATTAAACAATATCAGTAGAATGTGAATTTAATCCAAGTGTGTTTGGTTAGTGGAAAATGGTGGAAAATGAATTTTTTTTATGGTTTTTAAAAACTTAACAAATGATGGAAAATCCGACTTTCTCTTTCAAACGAGGTTATTCGGTTTCACCATTGAGTGCCGGGGTCGCCAAGTTTGTTATTCTAGACTTAAAAAATAAATAAAAATATGGCGATAAAGATCTTGTGTGTCTTTCTTTTTCTGATGCAACAAGAAATAACAGTTGCTCTCAATGTCATGTTGTAGGCAGACATGTTTATTTGTGCCATGTTGTAGGGTGGGGTAATGCGAAATTATCTCAACCTTCACCAATAGATTTTAATTGTCTTATAAGTTTATGGAGTGATTTTACGGTAGTTTATATCCCTTTTAGGTGAAAATGTGTGTGGTGTTTTTTTTTTTTTAAAACTGTTGGATAAATATTGGATAATACTTTAACTATTAAATCAAAAGCAAGTTGATATGAGAGAAGAGTAGGGATGTATTAATTGAAATTCTCTGTTCCCAAAGGTTAGGTTACAAGACTAATCATTTTTAGGTTATATATACGGATTCAAACTTTCCCCATAAACCCTAATGGTGTATGGGCTTATTAAGAGTCCAGTAGAACACCCCAAACCCAGTTGGGTTCCTACCTTAGGCTGGACCCAACTTATGATAAATTTTCCACATTTTCCATGCCCAACTAAACAATAGAAGTTAGTTAATGGAAAATGGGTTTTCCACGGTTTTAATAAAAACCATGGAAATCCAGATTTCATGAAAATCAAGTTCACCATTTTCTTGGAACCAAACACACCCTTGTTAATAATAGATTCTTTATGTTCTTAAAGAGTATCAAATTGTTCTTTGAGCGGATGTCATGGCCCTCGGTTTAATTATTTTTTGTAGTGTAAGATTGCTTGCCCCTCCACAATAACCTTCTTGTGATGGGCCAGTTCAGTAGTAGACCCTGATTTAGTTTCAACTCTTTTAGTGGCCAATATCCGATTATACCAAATTAGTTACTGCCGTTCACATACTTGTTTATTGGGTTTACCTGAACGTATTAATTGGCTTATTTGCTTAGCTACGAGGTTCATCAAGATTACCTGATCACCATGATAACTCTATCTCTGGCAGCCAATGTTGTACAATGGAGAAGTCAGAAGTGTCTCATAGGGTGATGCATATACAACGGAGACTACCATCATTTTGGATTATTTTTGATCTTGGATTAATGAAATTTTTGATGCCAGATTTGGATATAGTAAAACTCCCTTAGAGCGCCAGATTCTAAACATCAACTACATGAAATAAATATAACACAAGATGCTTAAAATACTAATCATCGGAAAGGTCCCTCAACATCAGATAAAAGTTAATTCTTAAGGAGAAAGTACATCTAATGTAAGAAATAAACGGAAATTATGATAATAAATACTACTTTTTGACATCTTTACAAAATTAGACCCCGAGAATAATAAAATCCAAAATCGATATCGGTAAGAGGAAAAACCAGATTTGCCCTTACTAAAGTTGCAATATTACAACAAACAACTACCTGTTTTTGGGCTCCACAAGTACGAATGCCACATCCAAAATAATAAAAAATTATAAAAAAAAATTCTTTAACTCATTTAAAACTATTATATCAAGCCACGTGTACGTGGAAGACTGACATTGTCACAATCTCATGAACTACTTGTCATTTGTTTTAATACATTTTGTCTTACTTTTGACCAAATTTCTTATTTATAAGAAGGCAGACTCTTTCACCAATTCAATTACTATTTCTCATCGTTTATGGTTAGGTATCACCTGCGGTTCACAGGAGTTCGTTTGGTTTTTGGCGCCAAAAGTGATCCCGAGTCATCGAACAATTTCTTCTTCTTACTCAACTGCAAAAACCGTCCCAATTATTTGTCACAAACCGTTTGTGTGACTGCTACCTACCAAGTGTTTGATTAAAGACTGGTACTCTACACATTGGACATGGAGGAAATGATGGTACTCGTAATTCTTGTAGTAGCTACTCTACTCTACTCAACTCATGGAATAAACGATGGCAAATCGTCTACGCGGCTGCTGCCAACTAAACTATGTCATTTATTCAGTTAAACTCTAGCATTCTTTCCGAGAACTATGTCATTTTGTAACAGATAGTTGTCATTTGTCTTATATAACTTTGCAATTTGTTCAACATACTTTGTCATTTGTTTTATATAACTTTGCAATTCTTTCAGAAAAATATCAACTGATTAAATATTATAGTAGGTTTCTAGGCCGTGGGCTCCACAGGTAAGGCCATGGGATCCACTAGTACGAAAGTCATTTCCTAAAAATAAAAAAAAAGTTTGAATCATTTAAAAATATATTATCACGCCACCTGTCCAAATTTAATTCCTCGATGTACACATGTCATTACTATTTCGAGACGTGTAAGGCAGACCCTGTCACCATTTCATGCATTTGTTGATGCCAATTTGTCATGCTTTTAAACATAAGTTATATTGAATCATGCAGACTCTGTCACTATCTGTTATATTATTTGGCATTTGGTTATTGTTGTTTAGGGTTAGGCAACACGTGCGATTCACACGAGTTCGTATGGCTTTTGGCGCCAAAAACTATCCCCATTCCTCAAACACTTTCTTCTTATACGACCACTGCAAAGACCACAAAAACCACAAAACCTTCCCGTTTCTACAAATTGTGTGTGTGATTGACAGCCGTAAAAACCGTCCCGGTCGCACAAACCATTTTCACAAAAATTGTCGTGATTCTACCCATCATGTGTGTGTGTGATTTTAGTGTTATATCAATGGAAAATCATCTGTGTGACTACTGCCTACCAGGTGTTTAATTAAAGTCTATTTTTCTTCTTCTTCCATAATGAAGTCTAATAAAGAAGTGATTGAACACGTTGACGAGGAGAACCAAACACAGGAGGGTGGAGCCAAGAAGGGCACCTCTAATGCTAAAAATTATACCTCTCAGTGTATAGGTGTGGGACTTAACAAAATGTTTGTAGCTCTGCCCGAAGAGGAGAAGGGTGCTCTTCGTACTACCTGCTTTACACCCTTACTGCTGATTGATCCAATAGCGACGATGTTGACGTTAGTTGTAAAAATATTCGATCGTCATCTCGGTGATATGAAGTTCCAATTTTGGGGGACGATAATTCAGATGAAACCCATTCATGTTTGCCTGATTTTGGGGCTTCGTGTCTCTCCTATTGCAAATGAGTTTTTATTTGTTGATCCTAAGCATATGACGAATTTCAGAATGAGGCGATTCCCCAAGAAGAAGAATACATATGGGTTGAAGGAAATTGATGATGCTTTAAAACATACAAAATTAGAAAGACATCATGGTAATGTTATAATTTGTCATTTGTTTTGTCTGCTTTATCATCGTTCTTCATTGTATTTGTCAGCCAAAAAATTTCTGTATTGTATTTGCAATTTTTTGGGTTATTATTTGTTGAGGTTCTTATCATTACATTGTGTATTATTTGGCATTTTTACCCATTCTTATTTTTAGCTGTATGTGATTTTATTTTGTAGACAATGTTCTTCGATTAAATTTGTAAAAAATTAGACTATCCTTTCTCCTCCCGAACTAGGGGAGAAATGTTAGGGTGAAGTATGTTGATCTGGTAGATGATCTACAATAGTTCAACAGATTCCTCTGGGGTGAGCAAGTCTATAATTTCTTGTGAATTCAAATGGTAAAGTTTGCCGATTATCTATCGGCCGCTGATAAAAAATTGGATAAAATTTTATCACTGCACGGATGTACCTGGGTGTTGATGATATGGACTTTCCTTTCTATTCCTAGCGTGAAGTTTCCAAGAATTGAGAAATCCATACATTTGTTCCCTAAGCTACAGGGATGGAGAATGACATCCTTTAAGCGTCACCAAATTGTGACGTTTACAAAGTTTTTTTCTATCCCCAAATTGCTGGTAATAGCTATGAAGCCGTCTGAGATTGACATGCAACAAGAACTTGTGCAAGAGGCCATTGTAATCTTCCATTCTTTGTATGATTTTGATTCATTTCATTGCTTCCTTGTCTTGTAATTTAGGTTTTGTATCATTTTATTTGCTTAGTTTTGGCATTTTGTATCCTCTTCTTGTTATTTGTTTAATTTTTCTCTGTCATTGTTAAGTTATCTATTATCATTGCTAGACTTTTTTCTATCATTTCTAAGTTGCCCTTTGTCATCGTCATCTGTTTAAATATTTTAGAGAAATCACATTGAAGCACCTGCAATCGGCACTGCGCCTGCAATCGAACTACCTACAGTCGGTACACCTGTAGTCGGTGCGCCTACAATAGGTAGCAATTCTTCTGCCATTGAGATTAAAGCTGTAGTGGTTAGGGTATGCTCCCAGTTGAAGGAGCATGGCAAAATATTACAGAAAGTTGGATGACCATTGTAAAATTTTGCATAACCATGGTAAAATGTTGGAACAAATTTCGATGTCTACAGTTAGAGACAGTATTCTACCACTTGGAGATACTCCACTCCTTGGGCAGTACCAGTTCTCTACTCTTGAAAAAACTGTGAAGCGTAAGGGAGAAAGAGGTAATGAGAAAGAAGATGGGAAAAGAAAGAAAGCGGAGCCGAGAACCTGGCAAAGGGACCTCCAACAAAAAAATCAAAATATTGAAGAGAAGAAAAAAGGTAAGGGAAAAAGGCAGAATAAGACGAATGCTAACAAGAAGAACAAGAAGGCAGAAGAAGCTGATGTGCCCCTGAAGAAAAAAGGTATGAAGATAGAAGATCTTACTGATGAACAATTGGATCATGTCCCACTGATCTAATTGAAAACCTTAATCCCCAAGATCCCCAAGAAGGGCTTGGCTAATAGAGTGCCAAGGAAGGGACGAACAAAATTCCCAGAACTTGAGAATATTCAATCGACTACAGAAAATTTGCTTCAGCAAGTTGCGCATGGAGAGGGATTAGAGGTGGTAAAAGATTTAATGGTAGATGATGATGTTGAAGTTGGGAGGGAAGTAAATTTGAAAGCGACATCGTCTGAATATGGTGGTGATCTTCTAGAGGTATCATCCGTTTGCTACTTCTTATCATTTATATGATTTTATTTGACATTTGTCTTTCAAAATATTGGCATTTACTTTATGACCTTTGTCATTTGTTTAGATATCTGTCATTTGTTCGGTTGTCTTTGTCATTCTCTTTTCTAGAATTTTTATTTGTTCTGAAGTCTTTGTTCATTTTATTTGTTGTATGTGAAGTGGAAGAAGTGTAAGATAGATGGCGAGGAGAAAGCTGAAGATGATAAAGAGCAACCTCAAGTTGCTGATGAAGAGAAAGTTCAAGAGGTATTTATCTAATATTTTTTTTGAGCTATCTATCATATTTTTTTCTACCCTGTCGTTTGTTCATTTAATTTTACCATTCATAGTATGTATGTATATCCTATTTTACAGATGGAGGATTCAGAACAAGAAACTATAGTGGTGTATTATGATAGAAAAAAAAATGTAGTGGAAGAAGCCAATAATGATGTATTTAACTAATATTTGTTTGTATTGAGCCATCCATAATATTAACATCACCTATCGATACCATTCTTAATTTGTTTCTTCTTTACTATTTGGTGTACAAACTATGGTAGCAAAAATTGATATAGTATTCTTCGACCAGGAGGAAGTTGTTGGTGAAGCTTATCAGGTAACTTATTATTTGTTTGCAGGTCACTTCTCATTTTCTTCTTTTATTTTACCATATATTGTATCACTCTTATCATTTGTAGTCTATTTATTTATAGGCTAGTACAGACCAAACAACTGTTGTTTATGTTGAGGAACAGATTATGGAGGTTGCAAAAACTGAAGATGAAGCCAGTCAGGTAACTTATTTGTTCTTTGCTAGTAACTTTTCATTTTCTTCTTTTATTTTACCATATCTTGTATCACTCTTATCATTTATAGTCTGTTTATTTACAAGCTAGTGCAGAACAAACAGCTGCTATATCTGTCGAGGAACAGACTACGGAGGTGGCAAAAACTGAAGATGAAGCTAGTCAGGTAACTTATCATTTCTTTGCTGTTAACTTCTCATTTTCTTCTTTTTATTTTCCCATATCTTATATCACTCTTATCATTTGTAGTCTATTTATTTATAGACTAAATAGAGTAAAGAAGAGGTAGAACAGAGTAAAAAGGAGGTGGTTGAAGGCAATGATGATGATAATGAAAATTCATAGAAAAAACCAAATCCTGTCCAAGTAATAAAAGAAATGGCTGTTAATCAGACCAATGTATGAAGTACTTTTAAACCAAACAACTGGTTTATTACTCATTCTCATGTAATATGCACATTTATATTTCATTTTCTTATTTCGACATATCTGTTCTAGCTTGTTTTAATGGAGTCAGAAGTTGATGCCACCTTAAAGAAAATTCATACACTAACTGATGAAGATAATAATGAAAGAACCTTCAAAATGGCTTGTCAAATAAACCTATTGCATGCTCACCTTGACGAGCTTCTTCCAGAAGGTTTATTAGAATCTTTTATTCAAAAATCCATCTCCTAGGAAAAAAAAACCAGGTGGACCAAGTCTGGTCACTGAGGAAAGATGAATTATCTCCTGAAGCTAAGAATGACAATATGAGTACCTCTAAGAGGATAAGTGAAGAAACTGTTTGCCTTAACGCTCTCTACACCTTATATCTAAAATAATGGTTGGACAATGAGGTATTTATATCATTTATTACTTTTCCTCTGTCATTTGTATAAGAGTCTTTACCATTTGTTTTCAAATTGTCAGTCCTTTATTCGTTTGTACTTTATCATTTGTTTTATCTTTGTTGTCATTTGTATTATTGAACTTTATCATTTTTGATATCTAATTTTTCATTTTCTTTTTCTGTTCAGGTCATTGATGTGTACATTAAATCCCTAAATCAATATTTTGATGCACAACATCGTGCCCGCCAAGATAAAGAAAAGATTGTGCTGGCGGATGTCTTTGCATGTCAATATATTGGCAGGGATTTCAATGTCCGAACTTGTAATATGTCCTCTCCAGAAAGTGTAGAATTTAAGAAGAAATCAATTTGGGAACAAATTACATCTATGCAATGGGATTGTACAGTATCTAATTGCATCCATCAAGGAGATTTAAAAGTGGTAAATTCAAAATTAATACTCATTCCCTAGAATCTCAATGACAACCACGAGGTCCTTTGTGTTGTGTCCTTTAAGGGAAGAAAAATATGCATCTACAATTTATTGGTGGATGCAAAAATTACAAATGCACATAAGAAGAAGAAGTTATCTCCTGGACACCAGCTTATTGAAGATCAGCTATCAAAGATCCTCCCAAAAATGCTGATATGAGCAGATTTTACCCATCGTAGTAGTCCACCTACTGGTTTAGAGGTAAATAATTATGGTCTAAACTCCAAATGGATAACTCGTTTTGGGAAATGTCTAATATAGCCAAATGGTTATGACTGCGGGGTCTATGTGCTTGTCTTTATGGATAATATCCTAAAGGGGATGAAATTTCTAGATCTGATAGACGGTGATGAATACCGTTACACAATTGGTTATGACATATTAAGACTGAAAGTTGAGCCGTAAGAGATTCTTAAAAACTTTGATCTGTATTTTGTTGTAATGTATAATTTATGCAATTTTGTAAAGTTATAAACAAATAATATTATTCATTTATGTGATCTTTCTCATTTTTTATATCTTTTTTGTCATTCGTATATGACATATTTGTTAGAATAGAGTCAGAATCTAGTCTGTATAGTTGGATTATTATTAATTTGTCATTTCTTATGTATGATTTGCCATTCATTTCATATGATTTGGCAGTTATTATAATAGATTTGTCATTTGTTATATATGATTTGTCATTCATTTCATATGATTTGGCATTTGTTATCCTAGATTTGTCATTTATTATATATGATTTGGCATTTGTTATCTGAGATTTATCATTTGTTATCTTTGATTTGTCATTCGTTATATATTAGTTGTCATTCGTCGTCTATTACTTGCCATTTGTTATATATGATTTGTCATTTGGTATCTATGAAAAATTGATCGATTTGTTTTGTTGATAGGCAACATTTGATGTAAGTCAATGGCCTATTTGGTTACTTGATATAATGAATTGTGTTGTTTAAAAGTAGATAACATTTGTACTTAAAAAATGATTATTTATTTGTTAACTATGGTTTGTCATTTGTTATCTATGTTTTGTCATTTGTTACAAATAATTTGTCATTTGTTAACTATTAATAGTCTATTTGGTTATTTGATATAATAAATTGTGTTTGTTTGTTTGTAGACAATATTTGTACTTAAATTTTTTGTTAACTATAGTTTGTCATTTGTTATCTATGATTTGTCATTTTTTGCCAATGATTTGTCATTTATTACCAATAATTTGTCATTTACCAATAATTTGTTATTTATTAGCTATTAATGGTCTATTTGGTTATTTGATATAATAAATTGTGTTCGTTTGTTCGTAGACAACATTTATACTTAAAAACAAGATTTTCATTTGTTATACATGATTTGTCATTTGTAAGTTATGACTTGTCATTTGTTATATGAAATTTGTTATTGTTAGATATGATCGATTTTTTTAATATATGATTTGTGACGGTTAATCGATCTATTTGTTTTGTAGACAGATAAAATTTGATGTAAGTCAATGGTCAATTTGGTTATTTGCCATTTGTTATATGAGATTATCATTTGTTAGATATGATTTGTCATTTGTTACCAATAATCAATTTTTTTAATATATGATTTGTGAAAGTTTAATTAATCTATTTGTTTAGTAGATAGACAAAATTTGATGCAAGTCAATGGTTATTGGTTATTTGTCATTTGTTATATGAGATTTATCATTTGTTAGATATGATTTGTCATTTATTACCAATGATCAATTTTTTTAATATATGATTTGTGAATGTTCAATTGATCTATTTTTTTTGTAGATAGACAAAATTTAATGTAAGTCAATGGTCTATTTGGTTATTTGCCATTTGTTATATGAGATTTTTCATTTGTTAGATATGATTTGTCATTTTTACTAATGATTAATTTTTTATATATGATTGTGAAGGATATCAGGCGGGTATCAATTGACTTACATCAAATATTGTCTATCTACAAAACAAATAGATCAATTGAACCTTCACAAATCATATATAACAAAAAAAAATTATATCTAACAAATGACAAATCTTATATAACAAATGACAAATCTCATATAACAAATGACAAGTCATTACTAACAAATGGCAAATTCTGTATAACAAATGAATAATCCTGTTTTTAAGTACAAATATTGTCTACTAATAAACAAACACAATTTATTATATCAAATAACCAAATAGACCATTGATAGTTAACAAATGATAAATCATTGGTAACAAATGAGAAATCATAGATAACAAATGGCAAACTAGTTAACAAATTTTTTAAGTACAAATGTTACCTTCTAACAAACAAACAAAATTTATTATATCAAATAACCAAATAGACCATTGATAGTTAACAAATGACAAATATAGATAACAATGACAAACCATAGTTAATAAATTTTTAAGTACAAATGTTGTCTATTAACAAACAAATATAATTTATTATATCAAATAACCAAATAGACCATTGATAGTTAACAAATAACAAATTATTGGTAACAAATGACAAATCATTGGTAATAAATGAAAAATCATAGATAAACAAATGATAAACATAGTTAACAAATTTTAAATATAAATATGGTCTACTAACAAACAAACGCAATTTATTATATCAAATAACCAAATAGACCATTGATAGTTAACAATGACAAATTATTGATAATAAATAATAAATCTCAGATAACAAATGCTAATCATAGATAACAAATGACAAACCATAGTTAACAAATGAATAATGTGTTTTTAAGAACAAATGTGTTACTTACAATAAAACACAATCATTATATCAAATAAAACTAAATAGACCATTGATAGTTAACAAATGACAAATCATAGATAACAAATGATAAATTTCAGATAACAAACGACAAATCATAGTTAACAAATGAATAATCGTGTTTTTAAGAACAAATGTTGTCTACTTACAAATAAATATAATTTATTATGCCAATTAACCAAATAGACCATTGACTTACATTAAATGTTATTCTATCTAAATAACAAATAAATTAATTTTCATAGATAATAAATGATAATTCATATATAACGAATGACAAGTTATAGACGACGAATGATAACTAATATAACAAATGATAAATCATAGATAACAAATGCCAAATTATATAACAATAATAAATCTAGGATAACAAATGCGAAAATATAATAAGAAATGAGAAATCATATAACAAATGCCAAATCATATGAAACGATGAAAAATCATACATAAGAAATGACAAATCTATGATAACAAATGCCAAATCATATGAAATGAATGACAGATATACTTAAGAAATGATAAATTAATAATAATCTAACTATACAGACTAGATTCTGACTCCATTCTAATAAATATGTCATATACGAATGACAAAGAAGATATAACAAATACGAAAGATCATATAAATGAATATATTAACTGTTTATAACTTACATAAGTCAATGGTCTATTGTTTTTAAAAACACGATTATTTTTGTTATACAAGATTTGTCATTTGTTAATTATGACTTGTCATTTTTTATATATGATTGGTTATTTGTTAAAATACATTTATCATTCGTTATATATTATTTGTCATCTTTTATCTATATATGGTGTCATTTTTTATATTATTTATCATTCTTCATCTATGATTGGTATTCGTATATATTTGTGAACTATTTGTTAACTATGATTTCACATTTGTTATCAGAGATTTGTCATTTGTAATATATCTTTGCCATTGTAATATGAGATTTGTCACTTTTGATATGAGATTTATCATTTGTTATCTATAATTTGTCATCATCTTCATCTTCAGCATGCTTAAGATTATATTTCTTTAGTTTAAAATTACAATACTCATTGGCACAAAAAATGTAAATTTAATTAGCTCGATATATTGTTATAGACCACAATTTACATTACAATAATTTATATCAGTTTACGTACTCGGAGGTGGTGGTGGTGGTCGATCTCCCCTGCCGCCACCACCACCGTATTTTCCTCTGATTCTACTCAGGGTAACGACACAACATTATCGAACGTATACCAGCCGCTTCATCTGTACTGTAAAACATCCTCTACAAGAAGATGTGACCAATTCTCCGACATCACCATATAGTGAAAGCAGAGCATTTGATAATAATCGTCATCCGCCTCTTCCACTTCTTCATATGTCATCCCATGAAAGTGGACGCAGTGAAAGAGAGTAGGAAGTTCAAGGGACTTGGTCCCAAAGAGTTCGATACTGCAACTCTTGCATCTTGGCAAAAACCTAGCCTCGTACGCTCGACGTCTGGTGGTCGCCATCTTTTTCACAGAACATTAGAGAGGAAATAGTTGTACAAGATTAAAATAAGGAAGTACTTGCGAATAAACCACAAAAGTACTTAATGCTGAGTTTTAATCCCAATGTCAGAATGAATTTAAACACAACAGTATTTAATGCTGACCAAACCCATTAAAAATGAAGAAA
>JACGCM010000530.1:0-23535 GCA_014058105.1 Kingdonia uniflora
GAAGTTCCCATGAAGATTTGCGGTCCTACCAAACTATTTTTTGGGCATTCTAAGGTGTTTCGAAATTCTAGGGTATATTCCTTGCCAACTAAGTAATTATTTGGAACTTACCTGGTAAAATGCAAAATTGATGGAGTAAAACGCCTCATCTAGTCCCTGCTGCTCACACTAACCCTCTCCAATATAATGTATCGGACCCTTTCTAGAGTCGATCTTAATCGGCAACCGTGGTGGTGCCTTGCAATACGTGCTCCTGCACACGACCCAGATTCGCTATCCAGGGGTCCAAAGTTGTCAGTTTATGCAGTCCCTTACAGAGATCAATGGCTGCGTAAAGATGCCTTTATGTTATCTCAATGGACCAAACAATAATATGGTTTAATGGATTCTAACGTATCTTCACAATTACATGCTTTTCTGTGCGATTAGCCAGGTGTCCAGATGATAGCCGATTTACATCCGGTTTATGAACATTTTTTTGACCTAACATCATCACATGGACGTTCAAGAAGCACAGATAAACGTTGATTCTTTGGTCTAGTACAAAATCAAAATTCCGTGCTTTAGTATTAGCCCATCACGAGCGGTTCTTGGCTCAATCTCTTCTAAAAGAACTTGTGTCAATCTTTTACGCCACCCAATGTATGGTGTGAATTGGGCAACTTATCTTTTGCACAATCCGGTTTTTCATTGCTCGGTGCAAACATATAGAATCGCTTTCACTTTGTAAGGGAAAAGGTTTCCCGCCGGATCTCAGGTTCGTTTTTAAAATTCTTCAAAGGATCAAATTGTTGATGTCCTTACTAAAGATATTGTACACTCATTTTCACAAATAAATCGAAACTTGCCGTCAACATCGGCGCGCTCGTTTTGCCGGGGAGTATTAACGTAGAGAATATTGGAATCTTTCAACCTTGAAAAGGACTTTCTTATCAGATAATAGATCATACCATCTTTATATAAACTTTCTGTACTCATCCCTGAGAAGCCTCTTGTGATCTGATGAGGATATAGAGTTGATTGTTATCTCATAACCTTCTATAAAATATGCTTTACCCTCACCAAGCAACGTGAGTTCCCTCTTTGCATGTTCTTTATCCTATGTTTCCCTTTCAAATTAACATGTCTCAAGGGTGATCGTTTTGGAATAACGCTTTCCAGACCAATTGACAAGTCACCCAACAAAGAACTAAACCAAACTCTGAAGTTGGCGAGTCGTTGCTGTGTAAAAGGGAAATAAGTGCCGAATTCTTCGGCAACTGAATAATTTAACCTTAATTTTATTTTAGGGTTTGTTTGTTATGTTCCTTTCAAGCAATTTGGGTCTTTTTGGTTATTTCTTTGGTTCACTTCTTCTCTGAGGAGCACGCGTCCCAGATTATTGATTCGGACCCAACGCATCTGGATTCCCACCATGCGGAGGTTTACTCAAATCCTTGTTTATCTATATTTTATTTATTAACAATATCTCAGAAAAGTCCTAAAAATTTCTCCTCAAAAATAATAACTTAAACGGTAATATGAAATGAATAATGCAAGTTTGGTTTTTATTGTTATATATAATGTTTCCTTCTTCTATGAGTTGTCCCACTTATAGAAGAACCATCTAAGGCATCCTTTAATGATAAATACTACCAACTGAAGAAGCTTGAACCATTCACAAAGAAAGTGGAATCCTTGTGGGTTTTGTTCTCAAAATTTGCATCAGTTAGGTTAAATTTGGATTATTAAGGGCTAACACAGGACAGAAACTACTGACCCCGATTTCAAGAATTGTGAAGCATAAATCTTTCACTCCTAGACAACAAATAGGAATACTGAATTGGCTAGTGTGTGTCATTGTATACTGAGTGAGACAGAGAATGATGATGCAATCACGAAAGACCATCAAAGTTTACTCATTTCCATATATTCTACGTGGAAAGCGGTTTCAACAACTTTCTTCCTGAAAAAACCAAAGTCGAGTGTAGAGACAGTTTGATGTCATACTTCGTATCCTGGGCCAGCATCCACATCTATTGGCAAACTTAAGGACCGTGATGACCTAATAAGATGCGGACGAAAATATATATGAAGTAGCAAGGATTGCTTAGTTTCATTCTTCAATCGCAATAGTGCTACAAGCTAGCAAATATGTCTTGAGGCTTCAACTTGAGAATACCATTAAAGATTTAAAGGAAGCCGTTTTACCACTGTATATCCTATCCCTATGTGTTTTAAGTTTTTATTAAAACTACATATTTCGGTATTAAGTCCTGTTGTTATTAATCTCTTATATCCCTTATGTTGTAGGTGTGTCTTTGGGAAAAACGCATGTCCGTGTGTTGTTTGTGGTTTTAAAAAACCTTGGAATTACTGGTAGTTCCACATTGGAGATGAAAAGAGTATTTTTACTTTATATGGGGTTCAGATTATAGCATTTGTAGTAATGGTGCTCATCACAGTGTTTGAGACGAGTGTGTAAGGCTTGCTAAGGGACCGCCCATGACACGACCAACCATGACCCATTTGGACTATTTTATAGATTCTATTCGATATGTCTATTCGATTAAGATTCTATTCGAATAGAAAATATATTGTGAAGTCTTGTTGGATTAAAACAAGCGCCCTTATAATGACATGCAATATATGGATTTAAAATCAATGAATGTACAAATGTGTTTATTAAAACGTATTGATGTTGCATACGGATTTGTATCTATGTAGACGATATACTGACAGTGAGGACCTAGGTATTGCAAAAGTTATTCTTAAGTCAGATTATAGGACATCACAGAATTGTGTTGTCACAAACACATAATAGAAAACGTGCTTAGAGATCAATAGTTTGATGTAAGGTGTCGAAACACCATTTGATAATCCCCATTTAGCGAAGAATAAGAGAAGCGTTTCTCAACTTGAGTAATCACGTATCATAGGCATCTCATGTATATTATAAACTACACCAGACCAGATATTTCTTATGCATAAGTACTGAGTTGATATACGAGTAAATCCTGGAATGCACATTGGGTGGCATTCGTTAGGGTTTTAAAGTACTTAAGTACACCTTCCACTTGGTTTGCACTATACTACTTATCCATCTTACTTGAAGGATATTGTAATGCAATTGATTTTAGGTTCTGACAGTCAAATCCACTACTGAGATGTGTTCACACTAAGTTGCAACAATATCATGGAAATCTCAGAAACAACATAATGCTCGTTCCACATTGGAATCTGAGTCCATTGCTTTGGACAAAGCTGGAAGAAGAAGCAGAATGGCTTCGAGGTTTCTAGAGGATATCCTTTATGGCCACAACCTGTGCATGCTATATGTATTCATTGTGATATCAAGTAGCACTACAGGGCTAAAATCAAGTGTATAATGGTAAGTTACGACCTATACGTCGCAGACATAATACCATTAAGTAGTTACTTGCGAATGGAATAATTTCCTTTGATTTTGTAAATCTGAAGACAACCTTATGGATCCCTTTACTAAGGATAGTCGAAAGAGCAAGTATACTGTACATCAAAAGGAATGGGATTAATACAGCCAATCCACGAGTAATCTCAATGGTAACCTAACCTAGTTGACTGGAGGATCCCAAGATCTAAGTTTAATAGGAAAACTGGTTGAGGGTTATTCACCCAAGCACTGCGGAGACTAGGTATCCATCTCATTACTGATGTAAACAATGTAACCTGCAGAGTTTGTTAGGGTAAACTTTGATTTTAATGATTCCTATAGCTTGTGTATACAAGTATAGTATGGCAGGGTACTCTTAATAGGCAATCATCTATGTGAGTGAGAAGTGAGGGCCGCTTCCGTGAGAATTGAGACGGCTGAATTCTCCAATAGCACTCATGAATCCGAGATTGTCCAGGGCCAAAATGGACACAACATTTAGAACTGTCTGTGACAGGAATGGTACTGTGTGAATACTATTGTCTGGGCTTACATTAACGGCTGAACAGTTCAAGACATCATGTTCACTGCTTAGCCAAG
The DNA here is from genome assembly GCA_014058105.1 of Kingdonia uniflora. Lineage (NCBI taxonomy): Eukaryota > Viridiplantae > Streptophyta > Magnoliopsida > Ranunculales > Circaeasteraceae > Kingdonia > Kingdonia uniflora. The sequence goes on from JACGCM010000530.1 coordinate 3,992, forward strand.
TATGTCTGATAGTGTTTCACTAGAGAAGGTTCAAGTCCACAAGACACCTTTTTTGATGCAGAACCATTCCTACCATTACTCTCAAGATTCTTGTTCGTTCTCGTCTTTCCCATTTTCATTCAAATGTGGGGGATTGTTGAAAAAATGCATGTCGTTTGTTTATGGTTTGAATAAACCTTGTTAATTACTGTTAGTCCCACATTGGATAAGTGAAAAGAGTATTTTAACTTTATATTGGGTTACACATGTATAACATGTGTAAGTAAGTGGTGCTCTCACAAGTGTGCGAGACGAGTGTATAAAGGCTTGCTATGGGGACGCCCATGGGCTTGCGTGCACGGAACAACCCATGACCCATTTGGACTATTTTATAGATTCTATTCGAATATGTCTATTCGAATAGATTCTATTCGAATAGATCTGGCAGGGAAAATTGTATTCGAACAGAAATAGATTCTATTCGAATAAAACTTCCAGGAAGAATCTATTCGAATAGATTATGATTCTATTCGAATAAAACTGGCAGTAAGAAATCTATTCGAATAGAAATAGATTTTATTTAAATAAAACATGCAGTTACTATTCAAGAGACACGACTCTTCTCAGAGATGTGTCTTGGGACGCAACCCCGTCTTCAAGTACTTCTAAAGGACACCTTCTCCTTTATTTAAACAATCATTCTTGATATGTTTGATACACAGAAAACATCCTTAAATCTTATTCCTCCTCTTTGATTCAATTCCTTCTTGAGAGTGAAATCATAGATAGTTCGATAGGCGCATCGACTTGAGTGCTTCAAGTCTATACGAATCGATACTTGTATCTTGGGAGACAGATACCACGTCAAACTTTGAAGCACCATACGCAGGGTGAAATATGTCTTAAGGAAATTGTAGTGACTGCAAGCCTCGATCTTCAGTTCTTTCATTTCCTTTTCGTTCATCTTCGACATACATCGGAATACATGTTCTACAGTAGGTTCACTCAAAATAAGCAGCGAAAACCGGTAATGGTAGAACAGGTGAGTTTTTTTCTCGTTCATTTGAATTATCTCATTAGTGTTAGATAATATCTTAGTACTGAAATATAACAACCTTAATCTTATTTGTTGAACTTGAAGCGTGATTTTACTTTTTCCTCTTAAACAGATGAATTGCTCAGCGAGACTAAACTCCATTGGCTCAAGTCCATGGGTGAGGCGTTAGACTTAGACAGCGACGACAATGACTATGACAACAATTTGAATAGTGATGATGATTAGTGGCATCGGCTGTATGAGTTAAGCACACTTACTATTATCAAAAAACTTTATCTTTCTGTGTTACTTGATGGTGTTGCATTTATATTTGTGTTTGGGCAAAAAGTCAGTATTTTGTACACATGGAGATGCAAACACTTTCATATGTATTTGCTATTAGTTGTGTTTTTAATACATCAAGTTCAATTTTCATTTGTACATTTATGGGTAATCTTTGTTAAGTCCCAATCTTCAGCCCTTGCTTCACTTGTACCTTTGTTTGCTACCACTATGTGTGTGTTTGTCAGTAACATCTTGTACTCTTCTCTGCATGAAAAACCAACACCTCTTAAGGAGATGATCGAGTCTAGTGTATACACACTATCTTCTTAAGACAGATTCGCCCCTGCCACAGTGCTTTGTAGGAATATAGGCCCCTGTCTCCCAAGATACAACGATCAGTCGCAGAAAGAAGAAAACACTTCTATCTTCTGCCAAACGAACTTTGATTGCGTCTGTTTTCTCTTTGTAAAAAGACTCAAGAAAACTCTGAAAAACTGATGATAATAAATGAAAACGAAATTGGGTTATATAGAGCATAGGTGACTCTTCACCAAGAGTCACACCTCAAGTTAATGCATATTCACCAAGAGTCACACCTCAAGTTAGCGCCTCTTCACCAAGAGTCACACCTTAAGGTGCGTCTGTTGGAGACACTCCAAACCCAAAAAATGACTAAGTGTTTACAGGAATCCCCATGAGCCCAAGGCCCAATCATAGACTTATAATAATAAGCGGGTTTCCTAGGTCGAGCAAGCCCATGGGTAGCCCATGCACCCAAGCTAGCTTGCACATATGAGCCACACATGTCGCACATGCGCGTGTGACTCACCTACTCTCACACACATTACAACAAAGTAAGTGTTTGATTTACTTATATAGGAGAGTTATGATTCCCTCATATCCAATGTGGGACTAAAACCACTTAGTTCCACTATTCAAACTTAAGGAAAAACAAATCATATTGTATTTTCCAACACATCTAAGGTCAGATTCATTTGTTTATTTCTTCCGCACTTATTACAGTCTTAGAAATATTGTTTCTCCTACAGCTTGAACCTTGTTGAGGAATTTTTCTTCTTTGATTTTTAATCTTGTTAAAAGATGGTTTAGGGATAGGGAAGGAGATGCCATTCTCTTTGGGGAACCTCATTATTTGGGATTCATTTCTTTGATGATATCAATTTGAACTAAGGTAGCAAGTCAGGAGATCTCGTTGGTTGAGAGGTCTCCCCTCGATATATAAGGATATTAGAGCTCGTTGGGGGTCATTACCCAACTCTTGTGCGGGAGCCGCCCACTACATAGGGTTTATTGTCTTAGGGTTTTGAGAGGGCTTGGATATGTATGAACGTGTGACATGGTGTCAATATACATAAATGGGAATACATATCTTGGTTATTCAGACATGGTGTTTTATCAGCTCAGTTAAGTATATAAAGTTCTGTTTTTACCTGAAAAGGGGTTATTGGATTCAGTTGGCCGGCTTTCGAACTTCTTGAGTGACTCGAAAGAGATGATCTGGATTGTGTTGACTCGGAAAATAAAAGATGTAGCTTTCAAAATTTTGTACCCTCCTGATCCTGATATACTTATGCTGAACATTGATGTCTCTCTAAGATCTTGTGGGGGTGTTAGTGAACTCTTAAGGAACAAAACCAGGAGAGTGCCTTTTAGCTTAAGCAGGTGCTGTTGAGCCTGTCTCAGCCGTCTTTCATAAAGTCCAAGCTCTACACAGGGATTTCAACTTGCATTGCTGGAGGTCATACTAAGTTATGGACAACCACTGACTCCACCCTCCTCCTTTCATTTATCAACGAAGGATCTAAATCCCCTTGGAGTTGCAAGCTTATGATGGAGGAGATTTTTGACGTGATTGATGATCTGGTTTCATTTAAGCTTATGTACAACTATAAAGCGGCAAACAAAGCAGCTAACTTCTTGGCTGACATGCTTACAGATCTTGAGGAAGTTGTGTACTTTCCTGACTCAATCCCCCCAGAACTGGATCCAATCTTGAAAGATGATGCAAGGGGCAAGGTTTATCTTAGGATGTAAGGGTGTTATTCTTTCTTTTCTTAGTTGGCTCTTTGACTCTTTGTACATTCTTTCTAGTTTGTTAATATAAGCAGGGGGTCTGCTTTCAACCCCAGCTTGTTTTGCAGAAAATAAATATTTGTACAACACAAATAAGTTACCCCAGATAGAAAAATGTTTTTAGTACTTTCACCACTGTGTGAAGGAGATAGACTCTATTTATTACTACAAATTCCTGCAATCAAATACAATCCTCATCAAGAGACTGCAACCATTGCTATCTCTTCCATTATCTCTCCTGTAAACATAGACATATTTCTTTTAGGGAGAAATTTGGGGTTTACTCACAGTAAGCGAATAGATTCAATAAGACTAGAGCGTTGCCTTCCAGATTACATCAATGTCTCATAAAAGCTATTCCTAGCTTTTCCATAAATATCTAGCTCTAATATCACTAGGCATGGATACTAGACTCAAGAAATTGGAGTTTTGTTGAGCACTTTTAAGTTTGGAGAAACCATCTGTAGAGCCATTAATCTGTGACCATTCTTATTTGCAGTTCTCTGCCCAAAGATTTATATGCGTCCTTAATGGTAAGAATTTTGGAAGACAAGTATCTGTACACTTAAACCAATTCACTATGGCTTAGCATCCATCCCTGTTTACAAAGTTTAAGAACATGCAGAAGACCAAGGAACTCAGCTGTGGCGTTTGTACTTTGTTCCTCACTGTCTCTAATAATGCCACCTGCACCACTAATGCCTGTGTCTAGAGCAGAACAATTTGTGTTTAGTTTGCACCCCCTGCAGGTGGCCTTGGGCTCTTAGCCATCTAACCATTCTCAGTCTTAGTTTTAGCTTGGCTACATCTTAAAACCTGTAATGTGAATGCTTTACAAAAAATATGCATCTTACTGACCTGCATAACATCTTGTATCCATTTGCAGATTTGTAAGAATGCGCTAAGCATTCATATTGACATTGTCGACATACCTTTTTTTACAAGGCAAGTTGGGGTTAGGTACCCCATGAACCCTCTATATATACAAACTGAAATAAAAGATTACATCCTAATACTGAAATAAATAATAACTTGAGATTAATCAATTTCGATTAATTTAGGTCTAAATCAATAGGTTCGAATTCCTTTGAATTAATGATCTAGCCTTAACCTAATTCAAATTGATTCGATTATCTAGTGTTAACAAGCAATTGGAAATTAAACACAAGACCAAAGAATTTTAACTCTGTGAGAAATTTTTCTCAGGAAAAAAACCCACTGGTCGCTGTCGAATCACCCGACAGCTAAACAATCCACTATTGAAATCAAATTACAAGAGTTCAATTACTTACACACTCGATAAACACATCCCATGGTTACCTTCTTCTAATCAAGCTTCTTGCAATTGATTTATCGTTCTCGCAACGCCTTGGTTCAATCTCTCGTCAAAGCTTTCAATCTTGAATCTCACAAGTTCTTCAAATCATGATTTAGATTTGTGAATCAATGATTGATTCAAGTTTGAATTGTTAGTTCTCGTTTGAATCGCTCAAAGAACTCTTTTCTCTCTAAAAGTTCAAGCCCTTGAAAAAGTTCTTTTGGAAGAGGTGAGTTATGAGAAAAGAAATGATGTTTTAAATAAAAAAACTGAAAACCCGACCTCTGTTTGAATAGAGACAAAGTCTATTCAAATAGAACAATTTTTATTCGAACAGGACAAAGATCCTATTCGAACAAGTAAAGTTTTTAGGCACTTTGTTCGAATAGATAAAGAGTCTATTTGAACAAAACAAGCTTTATTCGAATAAAATAAAAACTTATTTGAGCAACAAAGTTCCCAGGTAATGTATTCGAACAGAGAAATAGTTTATTCGAACAGAACAAGTTTTATTCGAACATGACCAAAATCTTATTCGAATAAACATAGTTCTGAGCCTAAATGTTCGAATAGATACTAATTCTTATTCGAACAAGATCTTATTCGAACATAACAAAAGTCTGTTCGAACAGAGACCTATTTTTCTCAAAAGACATCACTTTATTTTTATACTCTGTAAAATACTAAGTGTAATAGCCTAATTCTGGGATTCGGACTTAGCCTTTACACCATATGTAATCAAAACGTTAATAATAACTGACACAAAAGTTTAGCGTAGAAAACCTTTGGATAGATTTAAAACTACAACCTCTCTTAAGGATTTTAGAAAGGGAGAGATGTTATTGAGAATGCTAGCTATTACAACGATATTTCTCAACCAACACCACTCGCCTAAAATGTTTCTCGTACTGTTGGCTGAGAGTGGGCGATTGTGGTAGAAGAGGTGGGAGGATGCAGAGGATCATTTTATTCTATGGACCATAGATTTTGGCCATGAAGAAGATCTTTTATCTGTGACTTCTAGTTCTGACTGTTTTTCGGATCTTGCAGCATGGGATCAGGGTTTGGAAGTTGCTTCAGTTTTTCATCATCTTCTCTGCTTATTCCCTAAAAGTAATTCGAACTGTAACTTTATTACGTAATCTATTACAATTATTTAGAGCATAATGTTATCTGTAAAGTATTCTGTAAAGAAAATTTTGAACTTAATGAAATAACTTTGCTATTTGTCATGATTCTTTATCACGAACTTGTTTGTGTATTTTGTTATCTGTAAGATAAGAGTTAGACTTCATGGATATGATCGAGCTGGAAGGAGTTCAGTGTGTATGAGGGTGAACGGTAGTTATAGCTGAGGTTGAAAAAAGAGGAGTTCAAAAACGTGTTAATAGAAAATGGATAATGTTTGTGAAATGATGACTCATCAGGAAGTAACTATATCTTATTTTCGGTGATTTCTGTACTCGAACTGGGTGATAGAGTGTCTCAAACTTAGAGAACGGGTGGCTATGGATCTATAGGTGCTACTGCTGGATTTGCGTGATCTTGTATATTGTCATGTACAAAATCTGAGGGGATATTGTATACTATAGGAAAAATTATCTGTCACAATATTCTACAGTCCCAGAAATGTTCTCAAAAATATTCTCTCAGCAAAATCTGTATGGTTATCAGAATTTACGGAGATCTTCCTTTTGGCTATAAGTAGTGATTCCTTGTTGTTGTTATTTGCATCGTTCTGGAGTTAGTGTGCTAAAGCATGGTGAGGACTCGTTCTCAGCGGACGTAGCAGGCGGCAGATGGTCGTTCACATATCAAGGTTGCTGAACTTCGTGAACGCTATTTTTGCCAATTGCCTTATGATGTTGTACTTCTAGAATGGCCATTGAATCTGGTCGGGCTAGATGATGAAGGCTGGCATGCAGGACATGATCGCTTTGTTTGGCGCAATATTTTTCATAGGTCTCTATTGGATCCCAGGGTGTGAGAACTGACTGTTCCACAACTTTCATGTGATAAGATCATGGAAGAGGATGCAAGGGCAGGGAATGGAGAAATAATTTTATGTGGGAATCGAACCATCGGGGTTGTTTTAGATGTAACTGGGGAACTCGGTAAGCTCGAATTCTGGAAGCTCGTTAGATGTAATCTGTTATGGGAGTATTCTGTGGTTGGGTATGAATAAATGTAATATGAGTGATCGTAAGAGAATAAAGTATGTTATGTCTCAATCTTATTGAAATAATAAAGTATTCTATTTTACTCTTTGTGTACGGATATTATGGGAGACAACTATAGAATTTTACCAACTGTATTGATATCTTCAAATTTTGAAAATTAGTTATTTTATGAATGTTGTACGATCTTGGTAGAGTATAAAAGTAAGGTGATTGGTCATTTTGTACTGTGTTGAGGAAGAGGTGCAGGACTTTTAATGACAGACAATAGAGACAGACGTGATGTCGGTAAACGTTATCACAGAAGTCATGATGATGTTTTAAATGAAAAGATGTGCCTGTAGTAATAATAGGGACGGCTGATGCGTGTCAGAAAGAGCCGTCGCTTTATAAACTGAGGGAGAGTATTATAACTCGACTCTCGCTCTCTCATAAATTATCTACAGTTTCAGAAAGAGAAAAATGGTGCAAATCTTATTGTCAAGGAGATGAGACGTTTGAGTGTTGAGTGTGATTTGAGAAGAAAATCTTTATCAAGTGATAGGAAATTGTTGGAAAAACGATGGGAGCGCTCATTTTCGAAAAGACGTCTGGGCAATGCAGAGGATTGTTCTTCTACAAGTACATATTGGTGTTGTAAAACTCTGCATGTATGATTTAGTAATCTGTTTCATGTAGTAATCTATATAATTTAGTAATCTGTATAGTGTTTTTGCATATGTAGGGTTTTGGAGATTTTGAAAATACAGATGAGAGAGGCCTATAGTGTAGGTGTTGCATTCACTTCGAGTTTTTCCTCCACACCACCAGATACAGCCTTTGCTATCTCTTGTCCCGTGACCACAACCCCAATAGCAGAGGTACTCTGTTGTGTTGGCTTTCGGACCTTCCGAGTAGTCCGTGTGGTAGTCTGAGGTACAGGAGGTGGAGGACTCAATACGTCTGCAACGGTCTCGACAGCTTTTCCCTCGGCCATAGTTCATTTCTCCTGAGCTCTCTGAACTTTGGGTGCTATAGAATCTTCCATTTTATCCCTACAGATACCCAACTCACTGAGTACTTATTTTAGTTCGTCCGAATCTTGAACAACACAGTCGAATAGGCTGGTTTTGTCTAGAGTTGATAAAGGCTTGGGCTCTGTCAAAACAAGGAACACAACATTTAGTAACAGATCGAATACAAGATATCGGTTAATTGGAGATTGTTCTACATTACTTACTCGGATTATAATATCTATGGTTCAGTTCTAGCACTGGTTCATCAGGAACATGTAAATAGTTACCCTCAATGAATCACTATACAGGTAACCACTACTTCGACTTTCAATATACTTCCATTTATAAAACTACATTACATCTTCAGCTTCGAACTGCTTAGCTGTCCCTTCCTTCCTCCATTTTTCATCCAGTACCTCACATACCCTCATCATCTCATGCACATTCCCATTCAACTAGGCATGATAGCACTGTAACATATTCATAACCCCATTCTGAAAGAAGGTCAAAGGAATTTTAAGGCCATATACGACCTGGTTCAAAAAACATAAAAACCCATCCCTCGGACCTGATTACCCGAGACCACTATAATATGAGAGATTCACCCCCTCATCAATCCCCCTATCGTTCTTCCACTTCTCCAAACACGGGACATGATAGTATACTTTATCCTTCCCTTTCACAAAGATGTAGGCTCTGAACCAGAGACCTTGGTCCTCTATATAACTCCCCCAATCTCCCTGCAATTTCATTTTATTTTTCAAGTATTATTTCCCTACGTCTACCCCATCTGGGTATATGACAAGGATTCTTTCTTTTTCTTTTCTATATTCCTTCTCTACCACCACTTCAGTTCTACTGGGTTCCCCAACCTCTACGGTCATCCCCACACTATTCACAGCTTCCTCCATACATTTCACTCGTCTCTCCTCACTGAAGACGACGTTTCCTAGGAACGGGACGATACTACAAATTTACTAGTGGGGGTACTAGGTTTAGAACGCATACTGAACCTACAGATACAAAAACATATTTTATCATTATCTATAAACTACAAACAGTAACAACAACCCTACCCTTTACCCAAACCATAAAGCAAATATCGAATCATTTCAAACTTCCCTCTTCTTCTCAAAAACAAATATTTTCTCTCTCTATAGGTAAAATGCAACACCTACACTACAGGCCTCACTCATCTGCATTTTCAAAAACTCTAAAACCTCACATAAGCAAAACAACTATATAGATTACAAAATCATACAGATTACTAAGTCATATAGATTACTACATGAAACAGATTACAAAATCATATAGACAGAGTTTTACAACACCAATATGTACTTGTAGAATAGCAATCCACTGCTTTGCCCAGACGCCTTTTTGAAAATGAGCGCTCCCATCGTTTCTCCAACAATTTCCTATCACTTGATAAAGATTTCATTTTCAAATCACACTCAGCACTCAAACGTCTTCTTTCCTTGACAATAATATTTGCACCACTTTTTTCTCTTTCTGAAACTGTAGATAATTTATGAGGGAGCGAGATTCGAGTTTTAATACTCTTCCTCAGTTTATAAAACGACTGCTCTTTCCGAGCACATTTTTTCATTTTAAAACATCATCATGACTTCTGTGATAACGTTTATCACCATCACGTCTGTCTCTATTGTCTGTCATTAAAAGTCTTGTACCTCTTCCTCAACATAGTACAAAATGACCAATCACCTTACTTTTATACTCTACCAAGATCGTACAGCATTCCTAAAATAACTTAATTTTCAAAATTCGAAGATATCAATACAGTTGATAAAATCCTATATATTTCTCCCACAATATCCGTACACAAAGAGTAAAACAGAATACTTTATTATTTCAATAAGATTGAGACATAACATACTTTATTCTCTCACGATCACTCATATTACATTTATTCAAACCCAACCACAGAAACTCCCAGAACATATTACTTCTAACGAGATTTCAGAATTCGAGCTTACCGAGTTCCTCAGTTACATCAAAAGCAACCCCGATGGTTGGGTTCCCCAAACAGAATTATCTCTCCATTCGCTGCCCTTGCATCCTCTTCCACGATCTTTTCACATGCGAGTTGTCGAACAATCAATTCTCGTTCCCAGGGATCCAATAGAGACCTGCGAAAAATGTTGCACCAAATAAAGCGATCATGTTCTGCACGCCTGCCTTCATCATCTAGCTCGACCAGATTCAATGGTCATTCCGGAAGTACAGCATCATAAGGCAATTGACGAAAATAGTGCTTACGAAGTTTAACAACCTTGATATGAAAATGACCATCTACCGCCTGCTGCGTATGCTGAGAACGAGTCCTCATCCACTACTCCAATTTTAGAAAAATGCCACAGACTCTGTCTGTGGTAAAATGTTATTTGCCACAAACTTTAGTTGTGGTGGAGGTCTGCAGTAAAAAGTGCATAGCAATTTTTTGCTACGGACTTTATCCGAGCTTAATTTACTATTTTGTCATGGATTTAATCTGTGGTTAATTTATTACCACGGATATAAACCGTATTATAAAACAAGGTAAGCCGCAATCTCAATCCGTGGCTTTTTATTTACCACAAAAAAAGTCCATGGCAATTCTTTATCATTTTAAAAAAAAAAATTCACAAAAATATCAAAAAAATTATCATACCATAATTCATACAACAATCATAAACTCGTTCGTTCATCAAACAGTCATAAATTCAAGTTCATACAACAATCATAAACTCACAAGTTCATACAATAATCATAAACGCACAGATTCTTCATTTTCACTACTCTCAACACCGTCCACACGGTCCTTACTAGTCTTGTCAAATCTTCATGTGAGACATGATCTTCTTATGATGACCTATACACATAAGTAAAAAATATAAAATACATGATTTTCCATAGAATGCATATATCGAAAGCAAAAGAGAGATGACATCAAGAAATTAAAACTAACATTTTTTGTTTCTTGGCGTTGTTCTTCTTGATACTTAAGATCATATCCATAAGCATTTTTTGGTGGTATTTCTTTGTCTAAGAATGCATATCTAATCTTCTGTTGCCCCTGCTGCTCTCGCTTCATAATTATCTCCACCAACTTATTGGGCTTTTCTGATGCTCTTTCCTTATTGTGGCAAGTGTGTTCTGAATCCAATTTACTGGCATATATCTACAAGGATCTTCAAAGACCTATAACTCTCTCCCCAACCACCAGAAGCTAATTGCGTAGAAAGTAGAAACTCAGAAGCTTTACGAACGGTCTGGCTATTATTACAGTTCTTCCCAGCAGCTGCTAACCCTCGAAATGCAAACCTTGTTCCATAAATGAAGCAAATTCCCCAACAGCCACCATCCAGCATTTGTTAATTTTCTAGGTAGCGTACCGTTTTAACAATAAAAGTTTTAATTTTTTTTTTGATGTCCAGGATATAGTTTCATAAACACTGCTAGCGCCTGGATTGTTGATGCAGTACATTCCACATATTCATGTTCAATAACAATGTCTTGGAAGAACTCCGTTGGGTTTAGTAACTGCGAAGTGATTTAAAAATTAAGGTCAAATACATAAAATTAAATCGTAAGCAAACCATTGAACAATATGTGCAAACGAAGATACCTCCAACCACTCATGCGCAGTTGCCGTTTCCCAAGCCGACAATCCACCATTTTCACTCTGAAGTGAACCATTTATCAATGAGATATATGACACAAAATGCAATCTCAGATTGCAAGAGTTTACGTAAAAGTACTAGTCTCATACTTACAGGGAGAGGAGAAGATTAACCGAATCATATATTTGATCCGTTTCCATCTTTTCACCAACCCTTTCAGATGGCAGTTGAGAAAACAAGAGGCATCCCTGTCTAAGATTAAACATTTGGTGCTACTAACAATTCAACTAAGATTATTGCATATATGTTTTAGGATTAATTACCATTATCCCTTCTGCAGTGCAGTCAGAGACCTGCCACCCATGATTTTGATCTGAAAAAGTCCATGTCACTACAATCTGCTACCAATATAAAAGGACTAGGGATCTACAAAACTATTACAAGTTGAACTGCACAAGTGTGTTCTATTATGCTCTTAATGCCTCAATTAATGTTCTTTTGGATTTTTCCTTGAACTCCTTTTCCACCCTCCACTTCCTATCCCATCTAGTTTAGTTTCCCTTATTTGATATTCTTTGAACCTACTCTAGCTTTTTTCCACAAATGCTCGTATTCACGGAGTTTTACAAGATTTTTTAAGGATTGTGTCTTATGTCCGGATTGTGTCTTATATCCCCCTTTATAACCTTTTCAGTCTCCAGACCCCCTTCCCCTTCAGACATCACAACCTCCAGTCTGTCTTCCCCCTCTCATTAACTTTCTTTTTTGTATTACAAGAATAAAGATAAGTTACCTCATACCAACTGCTACAACTGATCAGTGTTGCTATCATGGTTACCTCCTCTAATAAGTATCCACCTCATAGACATACAACTAAGTATCTCTTTTCTAATCCTACCCGTTATCCATTTCAGAATCCTCGTGCTATTGTGTGGGATATTGTCGAATATTGTTGATCTCTAAGCTACTGTGTTAATGTGTCACAATTAGTAAGTTGGTTCATGCTGAGGTAGTGGAAAAAGTTAAGGATCGTGCAGTCGGAGTACGCTGAGTTCGTGACAATAGTTGTAGGCGCATGAGATCCCGACCCAAGGAACTAGACTAAATCCATGACGGGTTGCTTTAACTTATGAAGAGCCCACCCTAGTTAACATAGCAACCAAGACTAAGATGAAGGACAAATAGAGTATGATCATAGGCTCAAGATTGGAGGAGCAACCCTTTAACCGAGCTCTCCTATGTAAGAAAGAACTTTCTCTTACCCAAACAGGAGACTACAAGAATACTATACAAGATCGAGTAATTAGATATTCTTGGAAAAGTAGGTTCAACTTCAAGTTGCTGAAGCACTTTTTTTTTTGTCAGTTGTACGAGTTGCGTTGGATTGTCCGTTTTGCCAATTAACAAAGCGCATAAGTTGACAAGGTAAGCTCTTTGAGATAGAAAAGCTAGACTACCACAATTACGACGTCATACATCATTACTTTGACATCGTTTTTCACTAATCTACTTGAAATGGCCTATATGAGTATGTCTATTTTACATAATAGACTGAAGATGGCCACTATGTAAGACTTACAAAATGACAAAATATGCAAAAAATTTATGTTATTGGAATACATGGTTGGAGGCTTTTAAGTAATTCTTGAGAAAAGAAAAAGTAATTAGGCAAACCAATACAGAAGTTATAAAAAGTTTCGAAGACAATACCCTAGATAACTCTGCCAACTGTCTATCCTCAACCATGAAAGTAAATTAGCTTGATATTGGATCTATAATAAAATGGCCTAATTGACTTGCAAGAGAGTAGCCCTGTTACACAAGTAAAATCCACACAAATGTTAAACTAAGGGGAATTAACAACAAAAGTAGTCCTAGAGGTTAAATATAATGAATACAGGAACCTCTCAAATTTTAGGGCTATGGAGCAGATGATAATGGGCTCACCCTATTTGTTACTCCCACTTATATGAGATTGATTTATAGGAAAATAAATTAAATCCAAAATAAGGGTTTATAAGAAAACCAAACTTTATACCCTTACCAATAATCTCATTAGTATCCCTGCTAATCGCTTTTGTCTTCTCAATCAAAATAGGTTTAAAGTAGGTATTAAGGGGCGGAAAACATTCCCCAGATACTATCCTAAGGCCACACACATTTTCGCCAAATTTTCAAAAGATTAAGAACTGTCTCAGTCTCAGTCTCGTAGATTTCCATCCCAAACCCAACATCTAATACATCACATGGGTCAGACCTTTATAGTTTCACTCCTACACAAAACACCAATAACAAAAATCACCTCAAACATTACCCAAACTTCTATCATTATTCAATCACAAAACAAAGTAACAAGCACAACAAAATTTCAAAAATTTGCTAAATTCTTACAACCCCACATTTCAAATTGAGCAAAACCGTTAAATCTCCTCGTAAAATTCATCAAAGCAAGGAGGAGAAAGTGCAAACCCTACAATCACCTACAATTTCCAAAAAAATACACAATAATTTAGAATCCAAATCAGATCTTACCTTGAGAAGCCATTTCCGAACTGATTTCAACTGAAATAGCACCAAAAACTTCAATCTACAAATGATTCCAACTTAAAATTGGGAATCTATGTACCCATCTTAGGGTAGAATTCTATCCATTGTAGAAATCGGTATTATGCAAATTAGATATTGCTACAAAATGGGGCAAGTTTTGGCCTTTAAACACTTAGAAAGGAAAATAGGGAAATAAATTATTTGTGAAAAAACAAGAGAGAAAGGATAACAAAATAATGAAAAGATAATAAATTAAAATTTGCCACAGGCTGAACTATAATTTGCTACGAATTTACTTAGTGCTAAAGTTAGCACAGTAGAAATTCCGGTAAATTTCAAAAGAGACTATGGAAAAATTGCTATTTTGGTGTAGTGACCATAATTGAACACACTAACTCCAGAACGATGCAAATAACAACAACAAGAAATCGCTACTTATAGCCAAAAGGAAGATCTCCGCAAATTCAGATCACCCCACAGATTTTGCTGAGAGAAATATTTTTATGAACATTTTTGGGACAACAGAATATCTATACAAAATATTGTGACAGATCATTCTTCCCATAGTATAGAATATCCCCTCAGATTTTATACATGGAAACGTACAAGATCACGCAAATCCAGCAGTAACACCTACAAATCCATAACCACCCGTTTTCTCAGTTCGAGACACTCTGTCACCCTGTTCGAGTTCACAAATCACAGAAAGCAAGATATAATTACTTCCTGATGAGTCATCTTACAGACATTATCTACTTTCTATCAACAGGTTTTCGAACTCTTCTCTTTTCAACCTCAGCTATACCTACCATTTACCCTCATATACACTAAACTCCTTCCAACTCGATCATATCCATAAAGCCTACTCCTATCTTACAAACTGCAAAATACACAAACAAGTTCATGATAAAGAATTATGACAAAGAGCAAAGTTATTTCATTAAGTTTGAAATTTTCTTTACAAAATACTTTACAGATAGCATAATGTTCCAAATAATTGCAAAAGATTACGTAGAATTTCGGCCTTAGAATTCTTCTTCATGGCCAAAATCTATGGTCCATGAAAGACAATGATTCTTACATCCTCCCACATCTTCCACCATAACCCTTACCTCTTCGCATGTTAAATATAGACGAAAGGTTTCATTTATTCAACAAGACCCACTCATTAGATGGGTACCGACAAGAGTCTCTCAGACAAATCCCTGTCGCTTCATCTTCAGTTGTAATAGCCTCTTCTGCTAACAGCCGAAGACCGTTTCAGCGTTCACCCTAAGATGTCAGCAGATAATGGAAATGTACCATTTGATAATGGTCATCCCCTGCCTTGATAACTTCTTCATACGACATATGATGATACGTAGGAGATACCAGAATTGGAGTAGGCAGATGCAACGGCTGGTATCCAAAGTACCTGATGCGCAGCTCTTTCATCTTCCTCCAAATCCTAGACTCACAGGCCTGAGTCCTTGTCGTCACCAACCTGTCCACTATAAAATACTTTCAAGTACAGGGGTAGAAAATATAGAAGGCAAAAATCAGAAATGAAGACTTGGCTCTCCCAACCTCAACAAAGACTATTTTTTATACTCAAAGCTGACTTTCCAAATTCCCAACGTCAGAAAGATTCCCCATGTAACAACATTTGACTACAGTAATTGATTATAGGAAACCCAACAGATATTCATAAATATACATTGGAAATAAGTCTAAGATATTAACTATAACATTTAATGATACTTCTCAACCAACACCACTCAACTTTAATGTTTATCGTACTATTGACTGAGAGGGGGCGGTTGTAGTGGCTTATTTCGCATCTCAAACTCATGCTTCATCTTCAACTACATACAAACTTTCGACCTCAATAGAAGAGCGCGTGGCATAATCAGAAGTAAGACAACAATGTTAGGAAATACATACTACACAAATTTCTCAGCCAACATGACGCGTCTATAGTAATCCTCGTGATCTTGGTTAAGAGCCATCTTTTAATGGCTTATTTCGTATCTCTAACTCAAGCTTCGTCCTCGATCTCATCAGCATACAAGAAGTGTAATAGCTTATTTTGTATCTCAAACTCAAGCATCGTCCTAGATCTTATCAGCATACAAGAAGTATAATAGCTTGTTTCGTATCTTGAACTCAAGCTTCGTCCTCGATCTCATCACCATACAGGAAGTATAATAGCTTATTTTGTATCTCAGAATCAAGCTTCGTCTTCGACCTCATCAACAGGCAGGAAGTAATACTGAAGACATAATCAACTTTCCTCAGTTCATAACATCTTTTTCGACCTCCACAGCAACAGTTCGACCTACGCAAGTGTACAGTTATCAATAGAGCCGTTGTTCAGCAACAGAGGTCAGAACGTTATACTATCTGGTCAAAGAGTATTCTGCATATACTTTGTAATGTTCATCATTAAGAATATTAAAGGTCATCAAACGGCCACATTGTAAGGCCTATAAGTTGAACCAGAGAATAACATATTATAGACAGGCAATTCTATACAGAAGAATCCTTAGTCCTAAATTCTAGACACTAAGAGTACACTTTGTAATAGCCAGCATTCTTAATAACATATTTCCCTTTTTAAAATCCTTAAGAGAGGTCGTGGTTTTTAACCTATTCAAAGATTTTCCACGCTAAATTTTTGTGTTAATTATTATTAGCATTCTGATTACATTTGGTGTAAAGGCTAAGTGTGAATCCCAGAATTATGCTATTACACTAAGGGCTTGACATTTAGAGCAAGGAGATACAAACCCACTTACTTGTTCAGTGTCAGTCCAGCTGTAGTCGCTCTACGTGCAATCTTTGATGACGGATAACCACGAGGAAGTGCTGACACATATTCTAGACATGGAATGAAACAAACCCCAAATATGGATGTTTCAATCTTCCCCTTTGGTTCATTTCGTGTCAAAACTAGAACTACAGGTAATAAATGAAAATTACAACTTGATGGACTGACTCACTCACTGAACATCCATTCTTAAGAAAACATATCCTCTAGAATACCTGTATACTAAACAAGATACATCACGTAACCATTCCCATTCAAAATAAGGGATTCGGAAGACAAACATTACTTACCTGGTTTCCTGTCAGGAGCATCTCTCCCCCTTTTTGGCGCAAATGAACAAAGGGTAAGCAAATCAAAAATAGAGATGAAGATAAACATAAATAAGGCACTTAGAACGTCCATTCATAAAAAAAAACTGTTAATACATAGCATACCCAAAAATGATTGCCAAAATAGAATATATGCGCCGTGAATATAGGATAGACTAAAACAAAGAGATAAAGAAAAAACAAAATAGTAACTCTAAAGTGAACATGATGAATCAAAGTCGCATCAGACCTAAGACTGCTCATCTGAATCGGGAACGGGATGACCACTCGAAGAGTTGCAAACTACATTGTTCAGATCATCCACAGAGGTCTTGAGTCGACCGATATCCGCACAAAAAAGCTAAAACTGAGAGTTCATCAAACCAAAATGAGACTCCATATAGGTGTAGAGAGAAGCAATATCATGAGGTACTGATCCAGTAGAAGCAGTTGGCACAGTAGTCGCAACAGACCCAGAAGCAGCAGCGGGCTCAGCCTTAGTCTCAGAGTCCTCTGAACCCTTCTCAGACTCAACTACCATGTTCTTTATACTCCTTTCCCAATACTTATGATCAATAACTTTGTCGCTAGGATCAACCTCCTCATCCTCACGAATACCATAACCTACAACCGTCAAAAGCTGATAAGCAAATCTGCTAAACGGTAAAGCTCGTGTATGAAGATCAGGGTTACCGTAAGAATCATTTTGTGCATAATAACACTCACCAGGTCATGACTATACCCCTTACTGTAGAGATAGACAAGGAAAGGCATATTACCCACCAAAATATTTTATTCCCGAATTGGGGAAGAATGTTCCGATGAGCAATCATATGAAATAGGCACAGTACCTTTGAAAGATTCTTGTGCCTGATATAAGGTCATTTCTTCTTCCCAGTGTGAAGAAGCCTCACCTCTATTCCCCCTTGGAAGGAAATTGATTAGAAACAGGAGGCCACTCCGTAGGTACATCAACCGAAACATAAACCTCAACTAAGCCAATTACTTTTTGAATGTCAGCCCGACGAATCTGAAGCTCCAAACCCTTAATAGACACATGAAAGCTCGTATTCTCACCAGTCCCAGGTACATTACGGAGAGACGCATAGAATAGCCGAACCAATCTAGGGTAACAAGGCATCTGGGGCCGCAGAAGGCCACTCCAACCACCAGAAGAGAATGTATCAAAGATATGCGAGAACCCTGGGTAGTGCTATAGTAACCCCGCCTCATCCAATGATACTTCCCGCTGATAATTGCAAAATTTAATCCCATGTCTCAGAGTAGACCAGTTAGGAGGATTCAGATGCATGTCGTGATTCCCTCCATCATTGTCTCGTGCCAACACACGAGACTCCCCAACACCACTAGCTCCTCCTCAGCAAGAAACCAGAGGAACAGAACTGCTCAGACCTATCCTGGTTCCCCGCGTCGTCTGACCCCATTTAGATGCACCGCTTATAGTGAGAACGGGGGATGCAGTCTCAGGACATTTATCCCTAGCCATAACTACATAATCCGTTCAAGATAATGTTGTCAATCAACACCCAAAAGCCTCCAATAAACCCAAATCAACCCAAACCTGCAAGAAACAAGATATACTTCCACAAATCCAACAGTACCCCAATTCTCCAACAATTAAACCCATAATATACTCCAACAAGAATATATACACCGAAAGACCTACAGGTAAAGACTCATGTCCGCAGAAACCAATTCCAGCAATGGAAACAATCAAACACCAGCAACAATTCAAATTCTAGGCACCAATTTCAACACAATCACAATAGGAAGAACAAATTGAGCTCAAAACTTGAAGAGGAGTGATCAGAACAAGCTTACCAAGGCAATGATCGAGGAGAGAGTGAATTCCAAAATAAATTAGGGCGAAACTGCCGAGATAGGACCATAAAATTAGAATGCCAACTATTAATTTTTGCGTGGAGGTAGGAGTGCAAGCGCCAAATCAAGGAACCCCTTTCTTGAGCACCAAAATCGAGCTACTGAGAGAGATGAATCTTACAAGATAGTGAAAACTCGAGTCGGGAAGAGATACAGTGGAAGAAAATACTGTTGAAGGGTAGTTATTTTATATTTATTTGTCCAAACAAAAGTATTCAATATAAGTGTATTGTATTTCGAATAATTGATTTGAGGCACTGCATTTGAATAAAAGATATTTATTTGAATAATGTTTTTACTGTAGGAGAATATTCGAATACAACAAGATGTATTCGAACATTTTTTTGTTTTTTAAATAAGAGACACAAGAGAAACACAATATATCAGAATACGGCTAATCCATCCTTTCTGCACTACAGAAAGAAGAATCCTATGCATTGGAATTCAAATAAAAAACAAACAAAAAAAAAA
>JACGCM010000998.1:0-18868 GCA_014058105.1 Kingdonia uniflora
TTAGCTCAGTTTGTCGCCTCCAAATCACCGACTTGAGCATGAAGTATCACGATTTCCTTGCTTAGTTCTTCATATCTGGAATTTTTTTAACATTCCTCCTCTTTATCCTTTATCACAATCTCTTTCCCTTTCTCTGATAATATGCTCTAACATTTTTCTCTGATAAAGCAGCGTCAGCTTTATTGACAATCCCTATAGTTGCTCAACTCCTTTGCGCAAATGCCTTGAATTCAAGCAACATCCCCCTTCAGATCACTTATGCGTTAATAAGCCAACACATCCCTTAGAACAAGAGAAACCTAGCATCATTTTATTCTTCTTCGAGTGCACCCCAGCCTTGCATTTTTGACACCGCGATTGACCTGTGCCAGATAGATTTTCAATAAAGCCACTTCCTCATTCAACTCATTACACACGTTGTACCATCCTAAACTCTATATCCTTTATAAATAAAGTTATAGTCAATTGATCAGCTACACTTCGGATGCAGATAGATCGACACGAGCTCCCTTAGCTCGTTATTTTTATTAACTAATTTCTTCTTCAATGGCCCCACTCGCTCTTGCTATTCGCCAGATCAGACTAAATTTTCTCTTGCGCGTTTACCTGCCAAATTGTCTCTCAATCCAACCATTAAACGATTTAACCCTTCTTCCGATCTTTCTAAAGCATGTATACAGTAACGGCCATGTCAACCTCCCTGCTCTTTACCACCAATGCATCATTCTAACTGTTGAGTTTCGCTGCATGTTTTTTTAACTCCTCAAGCTCTTTTTGCATTTTCCCAATTTTGGCATCCTTTTCTTCGATCCTACCGAGTAAGGTCGATAAGAGTATGTGTTGCCTCAAAAACTGAAGTGCACCTTCACATGTTGATCTTCTCTATCTTCATTCGCCTCTATCAACCTATCGAACTCCTTTGTAAACCCTTTGACATTAGCGATTTCATCTTCTTCGCGCGCAAGCGAGCTGACTCCAATTCAACACTTGCACATGATAGTTACATTATATCAAGTTCAATTTAGAACACTCAAATCACTGCATAAGCTCATTTCTAATAAGATATCTATTTTTGACATTTACTGTGTAAACTTACTTCTGAACTTAAGGTCTAAGTACAATCTCAGATGAATGCCCCAAACATATACTTCCAAGTCTAAGGTATACATTATCTATATTTTAGCTTGCCAAGAAACATCTTTTGTACGCATCATTCCAGTTTTGTTTGCACCTGAATGGTAACGGGTTTTTTAGTCCGTCTCTACACTCTATTAACTACTTTATAACTCTATATTAATAAAGCAAACAACCAAATATTTATTGCTCTATTCTAACTGCAGCTCTGCTTGCAAAAACAACAGGGATGCTGAGGTCTCTATTTCCATGGCATGCTCAACCACTAAATCTTTTATTCTGAGGTGCATGTCCTTAGAGTTCCTACAGCAAGGTTTATGAAAGTAACTTAGCCTACAAAATACTATCCAAAATATGTTCAATCAGTTTACAAACATTCCCAAATATTCATATAATCACAATTCTATCACACTATCTTACCTTCTCATTTTCAACTCTGGGCATTCGTTTTCATCACCTTGGTTGTCCTTCATCATCTGGGAGACCACCATCCAACCCATCCACAGCGGAAACTGTATATCTTCTGTCTCGTTCATCTTCATCCTTCTCCACATAGGTGTCGGCCCTAATGGCTCCATCTCATCTTCAGAATATCCTTTGAACATAAGGTGCGCCCAGCCTGTCACGCTCAACTACCACCTCCTCCAACTCCACTTTTGCCTCCGTCTGAAGCTATTGATCTCTACTACTTGATAAGCCTTCAGACCTTCAGCCGCTTCCCCTCCTTGCTCAAATTTGATTTTAATTGAGCTACGTTCCTTTCGAGCTCGATCTTCTTGTTCCTCTTCAGCTCAGCTTTTCTCCCCCAACTCCCAGGCATATTCCCTTTATGAGCCCAATAGCCTGCAAAAATCAAACATATTGACCTTATTATGAGCTCGAATCATATTACAAAAATTATTACAATAGGCATTCAAGCTTATGAACATACCATTCTGCTCATCCCTTCCTCCCTATGGAAAGCTGCCAATCTAGTTTTTTCCTCCACCTCTTCATCATCTTCTACCACAGGTCGATCTTCTACGACATTCACCTCCGAGGTTTCAGGTTTAACCCTTCTTCTTTTTTTCACGGCCTCGCCACTTCCCGGTTCCTAGAAACTGAAGGGCACTTCAACATTTATCTTTTGGGGAAGTTCGAGCTAATTTGCTCGACGTAATGGACTTATAATCCATCCTGCATAGTCCGCTCTAAAGCCTTAAGAAAGTTCGCCCGCCTTTCCCCATTAGTCCTCTCTTCTTCTGTTGCCGTCAACATCGTCATTAGCCTTGTCGATTGAGATTTCAGAACTTTTTAAAATCGACTTTAACACTTTTTTCTTGCTAATGACAAGATCTTCTAGTACAGCCTCGAGCTCTGCTCCTCTTGAGCGACTATATCTAACACTCACTCTTTCCTTGTCACCTGTGATTTAGGACCTGCCATATATAAAACATTAACATCAAGCAAGCATCGTACAATTTAAACTATTAACCTCATAGATTTTACATTGTTATACATACTTTGTTTACAGTTTCTAATAGAAGTTCCATGTGTTCTTCATTATCTCTCTGAAGAAATCACCCTTCACCCATATACATTCATCTAACATCATTCTACCGGCCGACCTGCTGATTCAGATCGAAAAAGTGAGGCTGAGTTGCGTTCGCACAGAAATATGCCCCTCTACTTGTAGAATAGTTATTTAGACCATAAAATTGCAACAAATCCTTAGAGGATATCCTCCTCCCTCTCCCATCTCCTTCATACCATATATTCGATATTCTCAAACACTTATCACCTCCCATATGTTTTCGTTCATCTGAACGAGAATGCCCCTATGATATTTATAATCCCTTTTGCCAGATTGTTAAAGGGAAGACTCAACCCATACTCCAACTGAGACAGGTAGCATAAAAAACCCTCTGAAAGTTCAGTCTGAACATCCCCATCAAATACTCTAAAGAAATCAATTCTTCTATACCCCTATCCTTTTCTCCTACCCAAATCAGCTAACAAATAAAAATATTCTACTCCCATTGCTACAGTACAACCCCTAAATTAGCTACCGATATAATTTATACAGTTACCCCATCTACCTTCTAAAGAAGCCATGGCTTTACAAAACTCTTGAATGCATCCGAACGAGGCGGATAAGATACCAACTTTCCAGGGAAACCTGGAAATTGATAAATACCTACTTCTTCCTCACTTCCAGACATTCTAATCTCATACTCTACCGCTGACCCGAGGTCGATGCCTCACTTACAGAAGAAATCCTCATATCAACTACAGGAAATGATTTTATTCTACACGACACGTTCGACCTACACACAAGTCCAGTATCCATCATTATCTTTTATATACGTCAACCACATTCAAATATCTTTCATATAACATATAACAAAAGATTTTCAAAGATTACTATAAATAATAATTTATCACTTTTCCTAGCAATACCAATGATCTTCAAAAATCACTTATACACTTACAAATCCTTTACTAACCTTCTATATTAGAGTGGGATCTGGGCAGTGCCAAATCCATCCCTTACCACGCTGCTGTACAGCCACCTTTGCGACCCAGTTTCAGCGACTCTTTCACCCCCTTGATAGATATTCTCTTTCGTTTAAATCTTTACGAGTTTCTGTTACTATATGTGCCTCTATTTTTCCTTCTTCTCTCACTGCTCTTCAAGTTTTCAAAATTGAAAAAAGTTTGATTGACGAAGATGAAGCAGTATTTATATTTTTTTTCTCTAACTGCTAGAAGTTAGTGAGCCTCGCACGAGCCGTCCTTAGTTTTGGAACCGAGGCATGCCTTTTACTATCCATGTCAGACGTCTTGCACCTTTTTGGTAAAAACGCCTTCCCATTATTGCCTTTTCCCTTATATTTTATTTATTCTTTCTTTCTTTCCAAATTCCCTCAGACCTCACTATATTCATAATAACTCACTATACACGTAATCGGTTTTCACAACTTTTACACAGGGACAAATTAGAAACTTCATGCTTTCTAATACGTATTTCTTCTTCTACTATTATAGTAGCAAAGGATGTCATTTCCAAATATCCCTAACACAATTTCAAAATATTTTCAAATTGGTTTTTCATAACAGTCACAAACAACGTTTACAGAAATAAAGGATTTTTTCAACAACAATTTCTTTCAAATTACTCAAACTCAAACAATTACATTTTCACCCCTATTTTACGTTTGCTCCATTCGTCTCACATATATTACATCAAAACATCCTTGATGACCTAGGGTGCTACATCCAATCAATAAACCTATAGTAATCCTCGCATCCTCAAAGTCAATCTCTTCTTCAGCAATCAATCCCACCACCTCTTCTCGATCTGTGGATCCACCACCATTTTGCAAAAGCACCCTCATAGAAAAACGTGCATACTCAAGTTCTCTCTACCCATGAATTTAGACCTTCGAACTGAAACTCCCCTCACTGGCACTCAACATCATAATCTTGCAGTCTAAAAATTCTCTGCCACACTTCAACATTCTTTATTGCCAATCGTCCTTCAGCGACATAACGAATTCTTGGGATCGAGTCCACACCATTCTTATCTCTCCTCCAGATTTAGAAATCATTTCACCCCTATTTATCAATTTAACTATAAATTCTCCGCAAATCATGATATTACCCTTTATCTCGTAACAGAAACACCATGCCATGAGATAAATTATTTAAAGGTATCACTTCCTATTGAGCTTAGTAATATCCCATAGTGTTACAGATCAAACTTATTATTTCCTGATCTAATTTTCTAAAAACGACCTCTATGAGAAAATTCTTCATTCTAAACTTCTACATATTTTTTTCTCACTCCCACATTCCAACTCACAGATCGATATATTCGCCTCCTAACACATATTTTCAAAGATAAATGTAAACAGTTCGATTATTACAAGTATTTACTTTCTACCCTCATACATTTCATTTCATGCAAAGTCTTCTTACAGCTCGATTTCTCTAGTTATTCTATTTCTATATTAACACGAATTTGGATAACAAATTTTATTCATCTTGAAACATATTACAAGTACTTTTACAGATAAAAGTTTTTCAAGTACTCGACATCAGGTACTTTACATATAAAAGTTCTGTCCAGTACTCAGCTTTAAGTACTTTACATATAATAAGTTTTTTAGTACTTTTACAGCTAACAAGTCCTTTTAGATATTCCGAAATGTCAAATCCTTCAGTTCGTCCTTCTTCAGTAATTTTTTACCCTGATGCAAAGAAGACTCAGTACTTGAACCCACCCTTCAAACTAAAGGTCTTCTCAGCGCAAAGTAGCGATGGAAAATACAAAAGCAGACTTCTTTTTCTCCGTCTTCCTTCTTCACTACCATCACCGCCTATCCTATAACAACCAATCCCTCAGAGTTGGTAGAGATGAAAAGGGCCCGACCTTAGAATCCGTTTGTGACGCAATACATCAACGCAACTGCAACACCGTTACGGCATCCTTGTATCTGTCTCCCCGGCCTTGTCTTCCACAAGAATGCGGAGACAAACCCAACGTTGCTCGCCTATTAAGGCAATGTGGTGAAACCTACATCTACAGTAAAATCTTCCTCAGATTCAACCGCTTCATTTTCCGACATTCCTTGATACGTCGGAGGAACAGGAACATGAGTAAGATTTTCCCAGAACTGATCTCCAAAAATCTTCAACTTCAACTCTGCATTTCATAAGCAATTCTCTCTTCAAGAACCTTCCTACTAGTCTTCACCATCTTCAGCACTTGTAGAGGATTTGTATCAGAAAAAAACAAATATACTTGGCCACCAACCTCGGTACAGGTACTATTAATATATCCCTATTTTATTGTATATGTACATTTTCCTAAGCGTCATCATTCAATACGATAATAATCTTCAATTCCTAACCGTCACATACATCAATATTTTATCAACATTAATGCATGTACTTCCCCCTTGACACGCGTATTTGTCATGCAGTCAAACACCATCATTACTTCCCCTCATTCAATTTTAACCCGTATCCCAAAAAGTATTTCTCAAACTAAGCCCACACGTAACTTTGGTTGCGAGGAGGCGATTGTAGGGGCCTACCCCTCGATCTTAGCTAAATCGAGAAGTCTCCAGGTTGAACTACCTCAATGTCAGACTCACGCATTCTCCTCATAACTCTCCAGTCAACATGCCACATACTCAACAAACTGGCAAGGAATGTGGTCAAGCTCAAATCGAAAAACATGAATGAGTAAAAGCCACCTGGTTTCACAAACTCAGTAGTTACTCAGCCAACCGCCACTAACCATATTGTTTAGTGAGTGTGCTCCAGCACGATAAAGAACTGCGAGAATGGCTATATAAGGAAAAAGTTCCAGAATAGTATACCAGAAAATTACAGAGAAATCACCATGAAAACTATATTTTTCTAGATTCTCGAAAACTTACACTTCTTATTCACAACTCAAGAATTTCTAAGTCTAGAGATCACTTGTAATATTATTTTAGCCTCAAGAAATAAACACATTATTACAAAAATCCTCAGCTCGAATCGTGGCTTTTTAACCTATTTATAGTTTTCCACGCTAAACACCTGTATCATTTCTTATTTTCAATTAGATTTTGTTACAAGTACATTATGTAAAAGCTAATTCAGGCCACTTTGAGCTTTTTAGGGGACTACCCCTCGATCTTACCTAATCGAACTATCTCCAGGTAGAAATACCTCCATGTCAGACTCACGTATTCTCCACTTGACTTCTCCCGTCAATATTGCCACATACTCCGCGAATTACATGGAACGTGGGTTGAGCACAAACCGAAATGTCTGAACGAGTCAAACCACCTATTTCTCTCGAACTTAGCAGTTACTCAGTCAACCACACTAACCACATTATTTTGGGAACGTACTCCAGCACGATGAAAAATGCGGGAAATGCCTAAATAAAGAAAAAGTTCCAGAAGAGAAGGGCCAAAAATTATAGGAGAATCACCAGGAAAACTATATTTCTAGATTTTCTAAAACTTCACCCTTCTTATTCACAAGATCAAACATTTCTAAGTCTAGAGATCACTTGTAATAAAATATCAGCCTCAAGCAATAAACATCACTATACTAAAATCTTCAACCCGAGGTTATGGGTTTAACCTATCATGGTTTTCTACTCTAAACACCTGTGTTATTTCTTATTTTCAATTAGATTTTGTGACAGGTACATTGGTGTAAGAGCTAATTCCAGGTTACTTAGAGCTTATGGAATTAGGCCATTACATAAATCATTGCAAGGAGAATAAGGAAAATATAATTATTATAAAATGAACCAAAAAATTTTATAAGATACTAGATAGAGGTTTAGAAAATAATGCAAGATAACTTCCTATATGCAATTTACTATTATTAGAGCATGAACTTAAGACGTCTGAGCGTGTTATTAGTCTCTAGATGGAAAGATGACAGGTTTCATTTAACTTTAAGTAGTGAATATTAGGATACCCGTGACACAAAAATATGATAATATAAGCATACATAAATTGAATCATTCATAAGCATAGAACATATAATGCTTAGGGTCAAATATAGTGCCCTGTAACTCAAGATGATATGCATACCTTTTTAGATGTTTCTTCGGGATCTTGTACCCGAAAAGTCAGATTATAATTACACCACTGTTTGCATCTCTGTATCCTCACAAGAGAAAGAATGGGGCCTTATATCTTCCAACGTAGATGCTCCTTACAGTCTAGATGGGATTTAGAGGATTATCTGTGGCACCATAAGTAAGTTTATTTGATGACTTTTGAGTTCTTCTCGATAGAGTGACAGAAGATGTTTTTTCCATATGCATAATTTCCACCTCAAGTATTACAACCTACATCAATTGTTCTTCGGCAAACTACATTCAACAGCCTAAGGGTTAATGTCCGAACACCTCAAAGCCTGCAAGAAAAATCAGATTTAAGATCTAGAATCTTTGTAACGCATAGATTAGTTTATTCGACCACTGAGGCTGTAAGCACCGATTAGGTTTTGTGGGTTTCCAATAGAATTCTATTGGGTCCTTTGAAATCAGAAAAGACTCTGTAATTTCAGCACTATTTTAATCAGGCCAAGTAGACTTACCATCTCAATTGATTGAACATTCAACGTGAAGGAAGGATACTTAAGCCATGTTCAGGGAAAACATTATTTAGTCAAAGACACCAGTCTCCTATGAACTCGTCAATTACCAGTCAACCACCATTAACCACATTATTCAGAGACATGCTCCAGCGACGCAGAGCTGTGGGAACGCCTATATAAAGGAAAAGTTTCAGAAGAGACATGACCAGAACAATTACTCCAACTTCTTTTTTACGGATTAAAAGCATTTCTATATTCTAGAATCACTTGTAATAAAGATATCCACTCCAAGCAATAAAGATACTATTACAGAAATCCTCCATATGAGGTCGAGGTTTTTTACCTGTTCAGAGGTTTTCCATGCTAAAAACACCTGTCTCCAATTCTTGCTTTATATTAGCGTATTGTTACAGGATTATTGGTGTGATAGCTAATTCCTAGTCGTATCGGCTACGGAATTGGCCATATATTTGGCACCGTCTATGGGAAGATTACATTTCCACAATATCCTAAGGCAGTCTTTCATTAACTTTTCAGCTATGGTTTCTTCTAACGACAGGCCGCAGAAACTCAACTCGAAATTTCTGTAGATTTCGGACAACTCACGAGATTACGGGCGAATCTCCACGCCGAGCTTGAACTTCAGTTGACAAAAGATCGCGGCTCCGAGAGAACGAGTTCTATGAAGAACGGCAAGCTCGTTTGACAGCGCTCGAGCAACATGAAGATCAGATGACGATGATGCACTGCACTAGAGGCTCTAAAAATACTCAGTAGGCTTCTCCAGTTCATGGGTCACGATCGACTTCCAGAGACCTCCTGGATTTTGGCAAGGGAAAGATTGGGACCTCGGAAGTCACCAAAAGCAATCTCCAGAAATCTACCACATGGACCGCAACCCTCCATCCATTTGGAGGGAGAAGTCCATCAGAAGTCAGTCGGGGTCACCAGATTCCCGTCCATCAGGAGGAAGACCAGCGACTTCTCTATCAGATTCTTGTGCGAGATCGCTTGAGTGAATGTACAGAACCATCATCCCCTGCCAGCACGTCCATAATATAACCAATCGTCACAAAGAACATATGGATCAGCGAATTAAGGAGTTGATCGAGCACAAGTTCTGGGTACTACCGTGATACCACAACGTTACAGGAAGTCCGATTGCCAAAAAACTATTCGATATGGAAATAGCAAAAGTTTTCCATACTCCCCATATTTATAAGTACATAGGTACAGACCCGAAGGAGAATATCTAGCATACTGCGATTCATTGGGTTACTCCAATCTTTACCACATTCTTCTGTAGCCTAACGCCATAAGTTTTACAGGAAGAGCCACTCTGATGGTTCCACTATCTTCCTGAGGATCTATCTTCACATTTGGTCAGCTGTAGAAGCTGTTCGTTAAAACAATGCCCACAACAGAACAAAAGAGGAGAACTTGTATTCACTTATCGGTCTTAAGCAGTCACATGGAGAAAAATTTGAAGAATTTTCAAAGAAATCCTAGAGCTCGCAAGAAAGGTGGATAACCTCGATCTAAAGACAGTTGTAACCACTTTCACCAATGTTCTCCAGCTCGATTACAAAGCCAAGGAATACCTCTTCCTTAACAAACCTACAACTTAAAGGAGATGATTACCCAGGTCAACAATTATGTTGACTTAGAGAGGATGATGTCTGAGCGACAAAAGTCTACTAAGTCTGTCCTCTCCACTAAATCTCACCTGTAGAGAGGACAAGTGAGCCTAAGGAGGAACAGAAGATCATAAACGTACCGAGGAAAGCACTGAGTACCCTCGAAGAAGCGGTCCGCAAACAACCCGTCCTCCCAAAGCTTAACGTCCGAATCTCCACGCTTTTTCCACTACTGTTAAAAGACCCGCTCTACCCCACCTTTCGACCACTAGATCCCATCGAGAGTCGACCAGTTTGGCCTACACCATAAGGTAATCATCATTCTACTGACAATTGTTATGCTCTATAGTAGATGCTCGCGCTCATTTTAAGGAAAGACGGTGCTCAATACATTGTTGATAATGAAGTCATACCAAGATTGCAACCATAAGAAATACTCGAAGTTGTTCAGGCCAACGGTAGAGCTGAGGAGAAGCTCTCTACTACATGTACCTTAGCAACATGACCAAAATCAACCAGATTAACCATTCTAACCGATCAAATTGCCGAAGGCTCTCCGAATGCTGTGATCTTACACCTCAAGACAAAGAAGCCAAACTTCTTCCCGATCGGGCAATCGCCAACTTGGAATCCTTTGGAGGATTGCAACTAGCTATGTCAAATTTATTCATCACGATGCGTTACTCATAATGCTCAAGAGAAGCAGTTTGTCATGCCCACAATGATGACAATACTAGAAGTGGTATTGAAATTCTTTTCAGAGTACGATCGATCAGATGGTTTTGCTGACCTAGTCATTCAGAGCGACACCGACATCAGCGGGTTCAACGGCTTCAGGGAAGACCGTGGGCAAGATTATCTTACATATACCATACCCGCAGGACCAGCCACTATCAATATCGTTTTCTACGTCATCCAGCTATCTCGCTATCTTGGGATCATGGGTCGTTGCTGGATACACAATATAGAAGCATCGCTTCCACCTATCATCAAGCATTCCGGTTTAAGCACTACAACGGCATTTACGAGATCAGAGGTAGTCCAAAACTATCTTGAGCTTGTAAAAATACTGTCTTTGCCATCCTAGATACTTCACAGATTGGCCGCATAACAATTACAGAAATTGATTTCCTTGCAATCATCACCTATAGAGGAGCCCACGGAATATGTCGACATTGATGGACCTCTGAAAGGTACATTCACCGGAACTAAGCTGGTTTAACATGAATCTCTTATCCAAGACGTTTTTGCATGGTCATTCGAAGAAATATCTGGAGTCGATCCAGCTATGGCTTGCCACAAGTTAGCCATCAACGTCAACGCCTCAGCGGTTCAAACAGAAATAATGACGACTTTTACCTCATCTTCAAGATGAAGTTAACACCGAGATCAAAAAATTAATCAATGTGGGATTCATTCGAGAAGCCAAGTATCCGGACTGGATATCCAACTTGGCGCTGTCCCAAAGACGAACAAAGTCCGCAATTTGCATAGATTTCACAGATCTGAACAAACATTCTCCAAAAGATAGTTTTCCTCTTCCCAACATCATCAGATCCTCGATTCCACTGCAGGTCATGATCTTCTATCTATGATAGAGCTTCTTCAGGATATAATCAAATCCCACTTCTAGAAGAAGATCAAGAGAAGACAACATTCATCACCAAAAGTGGCATTTACTGTTACAAATTAATGCCCTTCTGGCTCAAGAACGATTGATGACTGCTTTATTCAAAGCACACCTGGGAAAAATCGTTGAAGTTCACAACGATGATCTCTTGTCCAAAAGTGTACAGTCACCTAATCAATCTTAGATCTCAACACAATATTCAATATCTTTCGATCTTACAGAATGTGTCTCACCCTGGTAATGTGCAATTCGGGGTACATTTTGGCCACTTTCTAGGCTACGTCTCAGCAAGAAAGGGATCGAGCCGATCCAGATCAAATTTAGCTCTTCTCGACATGCCTTCTAAAAAGACAATAAAAGACGTTCAAAACTCGCAGACAAGATTGCCGCTATGAACCGTTTTGTCTCTAAATCTTCAGACCGCTACCGATGGCTATTCCTATTACTCCGCGATGTTCCAAACAAGGAAAGGTTCAGCCCCCAGAAGTCACATGGACATCAGAATGCGAAGCAACTTTCCAGGATCTCAAAATCAATTTGGGGAGGTCTCCCATAATGAGCACCCCAGTAGGTAATGAGGAACTAGTAATCTACCTATCATCACAATACTTCTCTCAATTCGATTCTCATTCGCCTAGAAGGGAAAATAGAGAAATCGGTCTTCTTTATCACAAAGCACTCACACCAGTAAAAAAAAAGGTACTCTAAAGGGAAAAACTTCCTCTCCACCGATGTTTACACTTCACAGAAACTCAAACACTACTCCAAGCGCATTTCGTCAAAGTGATGACGAACTACCCACTTCGGGAAGTTTTGTCTAAAAATGAGAAATCACAAAGAGTGCAACAATGGTCAGTCAGTTTAGGCGACATGATATCAAGTTCGAACAACGTCATTCCCAAAAATCAGGCCGTTCCGATTTCTCGTGAATTTTCCAGTGGGAGACCATGACCCGGACCTTAACCAAAACATGCCAGAATCCAGCCCTCAAGCCATTTGATGAACGAGCGACTGGATCACTACGTCAGGGTAGAGGCTTCTCCAGATAGATCAGCAGTACCCGCAGGTCAGGAAATTGGGATTGCTTTGATTACCCCTTCAAATGATAAAATTGAGAAATCAATCGTTTAGATTTTGAGACCTAACAACGTCACCGAGTATGAAGCTCTCATTCACGGACTCGACCTCGCTTTGAGCTCGATGTCCCCAACTCTCAGTTTACATAGATTCAGTACTTATCGTTCATCATTATTCCGAGCAGTACAAGAAGAAGGGAAGATGATCGAATACGCACCCTCATTACAGATAGATGAGTAAGTTCGTAAAAGAAACTCTCAAATATCTTCCTGGAGGGAAGAACATACGCACCGATTCCTTGGCATATCTAGTCCGGGTCATGGGTACAGAAGCTCGATATCTCCAGATTGAATTATTTTAACCCCCACATTGATCGCATATATATGCACGATCAACACTAGGGCGATATAGGGGAAGCGACAATGCGAAACCTTTCTAAGATTACCTTGGTGTCAGCAACAAGGGTTGCATTACTCAAAATGGTATGCTTTACCGCCCTATCCATTATGGGGCCTTACCTCAAGTGCCTCTCAAAGTCGAAAGCAGACAAACTACTCTGCAAATTATACGAAGGAACTTGTGGCTCCCACGCCGCAGGTAGATCATTAGCGAATCGAGCAAAAACTCAATGAGTGTTCTGGCCTGGCATGCGCAAGCAATCAAAGAGTATCCCCGATGTGACACCTGCCAGAGACATGAATATGATACGCGCCCATGCGCATGAGCTCCATGCAAGCAAGGTCATCTGGCCATTCAAAAGATGGCACTAGACCTCGTTGGCGAATTCCCAAATTCTCCAGGTAATCCCCGCCGCCACTCGTAACAACTGATTACTTTATAAATGGTAGAAGCTATTCCACTATGATGAACTAAAGAAGAAAGGTCATCTCTTTTATCTGGAACCACATAATCACTCGATTCGGGTGCCCTCACCTAATTCGTATCGCTAATGGGCCCTAATTTGTGGGAGATAAGGTCGTAACCTTCCTAAATCACCATAATATCATCCATTACCATCCAATCCATACAATCCTCAAGGCAATGGCCAAGCCGAAATCACCAGCAAACCATCGTGGATAGACTCAGGAAAGGCTTCACTCACAGAAAAAAGGAAATGGGTTCGCGAACTACCTCACGTCCTATGGACGTATTGAACCACTCCCCAACAGTTCACTGGGTGTACCCCATTCCTCCTTGCGTATGGCACTGAGGCCGTCATTCCTTCTGAATATCATCATCCATTTCGTGATCACGAGCTAACTGACAAGAAAAATGAGTTCAAATTGGCTTGCAACCTCAATACATAGATGAGACCAGGAACGCGCCATCGTTAACCTGGGTTGATATCATCATATGCTTGCTAGGCCATACATAACCGAGTCAAGAGCCGTACTTTCTAATCAAAGATCTCGTCCTCCGAGAATTCCTCAACATCGCAAAAAGCCTCACGTTGGAAAATTAGCCGACAATTAGGAGGGTCCATTCATTATTACAGTCTCTCAGGCCTTGGATCATACTATCTCATGACAGAAGAGGAATCCCCATTTCAAATCCTTGAAATACTAGATGACTGAAACGGTATATTGTTAGGCGTCTTACTACTTCATTCCCATGTTTCGCTGTTTATTTTGCAATCCAAAGTAAGATTCTTATCTCCATCCAATGAAAATTCTGAACTTATCAATAATTTTTTTACAACGTTGTTCTCTTTATGAAGCAGTCGTCCACATTTTACCGATTCAAGCATATATAATACTAGCTTATAATTAATATTTTCTAAAGTTCGTCAAGATATCACTTGATTGGTTTCTGTTACTACATCTCCACGAAGGTGACAAGTGAAAACTGTTTCCACATCAAAGACTCAGCTAAATAAGAGATAAGACAAAGGTAATACCAGTCTTCATCTTTACAACTTGTTGGTTCACTTCAGTAGGCTGGATCGAGGATAATACTGTGTTCAGCTGAATCTTTACATCTCTGCGAAGGTGGCAAGTTTAAAACTTGTTCTACATCAAAGACTCAGCCAGCAGAGATAAGACAAAGGTAATACTAGTCTTCATCTTTTGCAACTTGTTTGGTTCACTTTAGTAGGCTGGATCGAGATACACTTGGTTCAGCAGAATCTTTACATCTCTGCGAAGGTGGAAGTGTAAGAACTTGTTCAACATCAAAGACTCGGGCAAATAAGAGATAAGAGAAGGTATACTAGTCTTTATCTCTTACAACTTTTTGGTTCACTTTAGTAGATGGATCAAGGATAAACCTTGGTTCAGCTGAATCTTTAAATCTTTGCGAAGGTGGCAAGTATAAAAACTTGTTCCACATCAAGACTCATCCAAACAAAGATATGACAAAGTAATACTAGTCTTCATCTTTACAACTTGTTTGGTTCACTTCAGTAGGCTGAATCAAGGATTAACTTGGTTCAGCTGAATCTTTACATCTTTGCGAAGGTGATAGTGTAAAAAATTGTTCTACATCAAAGACTCAGCCAAACAGAAGATAAGACAAATGTAATACTAGTATTCACTTTTACAACTTGTTTGGTTTACTTCAATAGGCAGGTCAGGATTATACTTGGTTCAGCTGAATCTTTACATCTCTGCGAATGTGGCAATTTTAATACTTCTCCCACATCAAAGACTCAGCAAGGCATAAGATAAGGCAAAGGTCATACTAGCTTCATCTCTTTCAATATGCCTATGACATTTTTATAGTTTAAATCAAGTTTCAACTTGGTTTAACTCAACTTGCTTCTGCGATTAAAACGAATGTGAAAACTTTGTTTTATATCAAAGACCCCACCAGACACAAGATAAGGCATGGTCATACTAGCTTTCATATATAACATGCGTCTTTGACATTTCTACTTATTTTTAGGACAAAATCATACGACAAAGATTCTTTTCTGCTGATGGAGTGCCAATAAGCTTTCTTTCCCCCCACATCGCAAGAGTCTATCTTTCAGCCACAACACCCTACCTTGTGCTCTATTGATTCAGTAGTTCGAGGCTCAGTTGGGTCTCCATGGTACCTAGACAGTTCCCTCTCTATCGTAGCTCCACAGGTGCATCCCTTATCTGAAAAAGTTTTAAGCAGGTATATCGTTTTGACCTCAAGTTCTTTAACTTCCTCTACAAAATATGCAACGATTACCCTTAACAGGTCAGATCGAGACACACCAGGTACTATCACTTTTGCTAATCTCACCTTTAACCTCGCGAGATATACCTTTTGCCTAGCAAAATTATTCTTCCATGCAATTATTTCTACATCACACCTATCATGATAAATGACATATTTTTCATTTGGCAATATAATTGACGACTCAGCTAGATTTATGGCTTCTAAGTCTACTCCCCGAGCCGAAGTCTAACAAATTTCTGCGTTCACTCTTCCCTAGCCAACAGATCATTCAACAATTCCTCCTTCCTCTTCACCAGTAAGTCCTTTACTTTGATCTCCTCCTCCAGAAATTTCTCCTACTAAGATAGCATCCAACTTATGTTGGCATCCCCTCAAATTCGCATTTCCATTCTGAACATGCCCCTGAATTTGAGATACTCACTTTTTAGCTCTCTAATGTGACATGAGAGACTAACTACATCCCTCGAACTAAAGGGCCTTAACCTTAGTTTTACTTCCCCTAGGCGCTCTCTAGCCTCGGCTTTCTTGGCACGAGCAATGGCTTGATCCTTTTTGGCTTTAAGTCGAGGAACTCTCTCGTTTAAGTCATCGCACCTACACTGTATTTCTAAGAATTCCATATCCTTGGCAGGGAGAGTTGTTTGCAAATGTTCGCTACGACCTCCGAAGCCGATAATTTTCTTGAGCTGACATCAGCCCGTCATCCTTTTCAATAAATTTTTGTCTATTCATTTCAGGTCATTCCTACATCTTGGAGATCAGATCGGCATTGTTCCTCATTTCGTTTTAGTGCCTGAATACGTATTGACTCGTGTCTGCCTGCTTACTCATCACAGCCCAACGCGTCGACCTGACGTTGGAGTTTCAAGGCACGTGTTCTGGCCTCAGATAGATTTTCTAATCCCTTCTAATTTAGAATCTTTTTCTCTCGACCAGTAGAGTCAGGTCGAAAGTGACTGATTTAACTTCTCGAGTCTGAAATGCGCTTTTACGTATTGATCCTCTCAGTTCTCTCGTCGAATCCATCATCCTATCGAACTGCTCCGCAAATTCCCGATTGCACATGAGTGCGTGATCCTCATGTGTGCGAGATGCATCCAATTCGACCTGGGACATATGACAATATTATTGCGGTTCGATTCATAAAGTTTAATTCCTGCATATACATACTATATTTCTACGAGACTACGTGTTTTCCAGACATCTTTTCCAAGTACTTTTAGATTAAAAGCTTGGAGTCCATTCTCAATGAATAGTTCATGAATCTTCTTTCGGCGTACAAGGTACCACACTTTTGTATATCTTACTCTGTATTGATAGCGTTTAATTTTTTCTATGCATTCCTATCCTATTACATGATAACTTAACATTGGTGTAACATGAAAGTCGAATAACCTATACCGATCTAACTGTAGCTCAGCTTGCGTAGATAGCAAGGCCTTAGAGGTCTTTCTTTCCCTAGAAAGTCCAGACTCTAACTCATTTATCCTGAGACTCAATTCTCTAACTACTACAAAAGATTTACGAACAGAGTCAACATACAGAAGTTTTCTTTATCACATAGAAGTCATACAGCTTACAGATATTTATACAGCGCAACTACCCTACCTTCTCACTCCCACCTTCTGGAAGCTCGACATCATCCCCTTGGTTGTCAAGTACTGTCTGGCGGAAGACACCATCCAAACATCCAAGACCCCCACTTCCGCTTCCTCATCTTCTTCCACTCCATATAGGTGTCAGCCTTAATGGCATCACTCTCCCCCTAAGAATACACTTCAGCATCAACTGACACCCCATCTATCATGCTCCTCAACATTCTCATCTAGTTTGGCCTTGGCCTCAACCTATAGCTGGCCGATCGCCACGGCACGAGTAGCCTTCAGCTGCCTAACTTCCTTCATGGCCTCAGTCTTGGCCGAGCTAGGTCTTTCTCCAGCTCGCTCTTCGCCTTCTTCAACTCAGTTTTTCTTCTTCAATACCGAGCCAAATCCCTTAAAGATGAGCCCTGCACAAATTATATCGATCTCAGTTATTAGCCCGAAGATAATAAACATTTCCTTCTGATACATAACACTACCATCTTGCTCGTGTCTTCCTCCCTGTGGAGAATCGCCAACCTGGCCCTTTCCTCGATCTCCCTAAGGTTATCTACCACAGCGGGTCGTACCTCAGCGACCTTCTCCCCAAAGGATTCGACCCTCCTCATTTTCTCTTTAGTGACCTCACCACTTTCCATGGCGTCCGGGGCCGGCATAGTCAGTAGCATCTGTTTCTTCGGAAAGAGTTGAGCTACTTTGCTCGGCTTAACGGGTTTGGCTGAGCCGAACTGCCAGTTCCAGGAGTCTTGGAAGGATTCATCGAGCATCCTCACCACTTTTTGCCTTTTTCCATCATCGACCGCCGCCGCCGACCTAGCAGACTGAGCCTTTCGAACTTTTTTGACTTACTTTCAACTCTTTTCTTCAATCGGCGGAGTTCCTCCAAGACGAGTTCGAGTTCAGTTCTCCTCCACTACAACTTCATCCAATAGGGATTTTCCTTTCCACTGTGAACTTCACACCTGCAATAAGACGTTTACTATCAACTACAGTTGTCACAATACATAAATAATTCTATCTACGCATGTCTATACTAACTTTCTTTACAGATCTAATCGAAGTCCAAAAGTTCTTCATCATCTCATTGAAGGCAATTACCCTTCACCCATATGATATTGTCATTCCAAGTTTGGCCTCCTGAATCAGATCGAAAAATGACGACGAGTTACACTCGCACAGAAATGCGACCCCCCCTGGCCTTAAAATTCTTCACCCCATAAATCTGCAGAACATCCTCAGGGGTTATCCTCCTCAATTTCCTCCTTTTCCCACCCTTCATTCAGATGATCACACCATTTATTACCTCTCACATTTCTCGTTCATTTGAACGGGGCATGCCCAATTGCATTTATAATCCCCTTTGCAAAATTGTAAGGGGAAGGCTCAACCCATACTCTAATTGAGATAGGTAACACAGAAACCCTCTGAGAGTCACTCCGGACATTCCCATCGAAATACTCTAGCGAGATCAATTCATCTATACCCCTATCTCGTTTTATACCTCCAAATTTTCCAACAGATAAAAATACTCTCCCCCC